>BQNB010037809.1:25000-49195 GCA_026074375.1 Tanacetum coccineum | reverse complement strand
AAACCCTAGTTTAGATGATAAACCAAAGCTTGCACAACTTGAAAACCCTAGTTTTCCAAGAAACCCTAGCTTTCCTTTTTTCTTTGCTTAACCCTTGAAAATGCTTAAACCAATCCTTCTAAACACCTTAGGTCATCTTATATATCATGTAGAAATGTATGTAATTGTTGTAAATAAAATTTTGTAAGGATTTGGTGGTGGTTTGATTTGTAGCCGTGGGTTAAAGGAGCAAAAGGGAGAGAATGGTAAACTTTTTCTTTGTAAAATGAAGTGTATGAATTACTTACACTACTTAGAAGACTTATATATTCATAAGACAAGTCAAAAGACATAAGGAGGGTCTTAAGTAAATTATTGGTCATGTTCACTATTAGGCTTGGTAAGAAAATGACTCTTGGTTCCTAAAAGTAGAGAACATCCCATGAAATTTAGGAATGATGTTTTCTAAGATAAAATCTTTGTATTTCTCTACCTATATCCGGTTATATATGCATATGTATGATATAATTTTGTAATTTTTGAGTAATGGGTATAATCGTGGTATTTGTTGAAGCGTCAAAAAGTTTTGGTGGTTTCGGGAATGCCTAAACGTATTTTATCACGAAACGTAAACACTTTACGTAACCAATAAAAATAAAATAAACAAAGTTAATAATTATCCTCAAAATAATTACTTAACACTTGTTTGATGTAAACATTTAATTGTTTGATGCCCGTTTACATTGAATGATAATTTTTAGCTTACGCGATTTAACTTAACGATTACGATTTAAAAGCAAACACGTACAATACTAAAAATACACAGTGAATTTATTGACGTCGTAAATGACCCTAAAACACAGGGTGTTATAACCAATACTTGCAAACACCTTAGGTAACCTTAGAAATGCACTTGGAACGAGTGGATCTTGATAGAAATTAAAACTATGGAAAGTATATGTGTGTGTATGTATGCCGTAGCCAAGAGGAGAGAAAATGAGAGAATAAAATTTTGTTGGTGGCTTAAAAATGATTGTGAAACCCTAAGTTGGAAGTATGCAATGTATTTATAGGCCAATGGAAAGTTTAGGGTTTGTGTTTTGTAGCATCAAGTGACCAACACACATCAAAGGTGTGTGTGTACCCATGTTTGGCCGAACCTAGCCACAAGGGACCATTTTGGTTCAAATTTTTGTATCATGGTTCATATTATGTGCATATGTTAGTCTTGAGTTGGTAAAATAAAGTCAAGATGTGTAAGTATCACATGGCTTGGTCTAACTTGAGAAAATGTGCATGAGAATGACACTCTCATGTGTCACTATCCATCACATGCATGGAAAATTCAAATAAGATGCTCTTGATTTAATTTCAAGACTCATGGTGCATTTGGGTTTAGTTTAGGCGTCCATATGTATAGGGGGAGGGATATGAATGAAAATTTTCACTTAAGAATATGATATGGACGATAACTAAAGTTTACACGAAAAGATTTCGAGTTTTCGGGGTTTCGTTAGATCAAAAACGCGAAAAACACAATTTAAACGTTAAAGCGTAAAAATAAATATCGGGAGTGATCGTAAACTACGAAACACTTACAAAAGATAAAATAACTCATATAATATCTAAACTAATAAATATCCGATACCGGAACGCGTCCGGTGACGTTTTTCAGATTTACGCGGGTTTACTTCCTGGTAAACTGCTAGATTCAAACGTAACGTATAAAAGTAAAAAATAATTGTCGAAAAATTTTAAAATATTGAGCTGAAATTCTCGGGGTGTGACATCCAAACAGTCCCTAACAAAAATTTCACCTGTTTCCGTAACCCCTTCCAATAAAACGGTGAGTAGATCTTTTGAGCAGCGATTTAACCTCATAATGACCTCCAATAGCCCCTCCATGGAAATGATTAAGTAACTCCAATCTCACTGCCTCATTTTTTCCAACCACCAGCTTGCCTTTCCTGATCAACTTCTCATTAACCCACTGATAATGCTTCTTTGCCACACTGCCTTGTTTCATTTTAGCTATAATGTCTTGTAAAGCATCACCTTCTTCCCAAGTTAAGGCTATTTTAGCAGCTAAATCAGTAGTCATAAAAGAATAGGACAGACTCAAAAGTTCACCACGAGTGTGCACTCTTAACAAAGCATCAGCTGCCCCATTATCACTACCCTTATTGTACACTACTTCATAATCAAAGCCCATTAGTTTAGGAAGCCACTTCATATGAGCAGGGGAAGTAATCCTTTATTCCATCTAATATTTCAAACTATAGTGGTATGTTTTGATCACATAGTGCCTGTATAAAAGGTACCCTCTCCATTTTTCTAGTGCCATTAAGACTGCCAAAAACTCCTTTTCATAAGTGGACAATGTCTAATGTTGCACAACCAATGTATTGCTTAGGTAAGCAATGTGATGGCCATTTTGCCGAAGCATTGCTCCTAATCCTACCCCTGAAGCATTAGTTGCAACTATGAGTGGCTGATCAAAGTTAGGTAGTCCTAAAACTAGAGTATAGACCAAGACTTTTTTAAGTTTTTGAAACGAGATTTGAGCCTCATCATTCCATTTGAAAGCATTCCTTTTGAGTAATACAATCAATGGTCTAGTAAGGCTTGCAAAATTCTTGATAAATCTCCTATAGTAACCTGTAAGTCCGAAAAAAACCTTTAATTGTTTGAGATTTGCAGACACGAGCCACTTTTGCATTGCTTTGATTTTACTTGGATCAGTATTAAGTACCCTACATGACTAGTACCAAACACACATTTGATTCTCTTAGCATACAACTGATTCTTCCCCATAGTATCAAGCACTGCAAAAAGGTGTTGCACATGTTCTGCCAATCCACAACTATAAATGAGGATATCGTCAAAAAAGAAAAGAGTTAACTTCTTTTGAATGGTTTAAACACTTCATTCATGAGTGCTTAGAATGTAAGTGGTGCATTAGTTAAACCAAAGGGCGTGACTAAGAATTCATAATGCCTTTCATGTGTTTTGAAGGTAGTTTTAGCGACATTATCATCAAACATTCTTATCTGATGAGAGCCAGATATGAGATCCAATTTAGAGAACACAGTAGCCCCATGTAATTCATCTATCAACTCCTCTATAATAGGTATTTGAAACTTGTCTTTGACAGTGTGCTTATTTTTTTCTTAACCATAACAATTGGAGATGAAAAGGGACTGGTGCTATGCTTGATCATAGCAGCTTCAAACAACTCTTTAACCATGGCTTCTATTGCATCTTTCTAAGTAAGGGGTGTCTATATGGCCTTATGTTCACATGTCGAGTGCCTTCTTTTAGTGGTATCTTGTAATCATGAGTCCTCTTTGATGGCAATTCAGTGGGTATTTCAAACACATTTGCATATTCTTGGATCACCACTTACAACTTAGGGTTAATTTGGTATGTTATAGTCTCACCTTGCAAGTTTAACAATTGTAAACTAGTGTTTGGATACACATATAGCATCAATAACTATGCACTACCCATTTGTTTAATTTTTTTGTCCTGTCTTTTTCCTTCCATCCAATATACTAAAGTTTTAGGAGTCCCCCTCAAAACCATCCTCCTCTTATTATACACAAACTCCATCTTTAACTATTTAAAGTTACACTTAATATCTCCCAGAATAGATAATCATTGTATTCCCAAAACCATTTCACAACCTCCTAAGGGCAAAGTTATCATGTCATCCACAAATGTTCCCCCTTGTAATTTCCATTCAAATCCTTTACATTCACTCACATTTGTCAATTGTCTTCCACCAGCAACTATAATAGCTAATGGACAAGTATTTTTGAGCTTGCAGCCTATCTTCCTGGCTATTTCCATGTGTAAAAAATTATGGGTGGATCCATAATCCACCAAAATATGCAGCTCATGGTTGCCTATCTTTCCAGTCACCCTTATTGTTTGAAAGTTACTTACACCTTTAAATGAATTCAAAGATATATGTGGCAACTCTTCCATACTAATGAAATCCTCCTGTTCTTTCCAATCTAACCCCTCTTCATCCCCATCTGCTAACACCATCAGTGAGAACAATTGACGACTACACTTTTGGCTTGGTGTGTACTTTAGTTCATAATAGAAACATAAATTTTATGCTCTCTTCTCTTGATATTGTTTATGAGTTAGCTGTTTTCTCATAGGTGCATTTACAGGGGTGTTTGGCTTAGGCTTGAGACCATTATTTTAAACAGGAACATGTAACACTGAGGGTATACTAGTACCCCCATACTACCCTCCATTCCAAACCTAGACATGTTAGAGGTCACTGTAGGCTTATTCTTTTTCTTAATAGCCTATAATGTAGCTTTTTGCAAATTAGTCAAGCAATAGGCATCAGAAAGTGTTGCAAGCTTAAACATTCTGACACTCATTTCCAACTCAGTTGGTAATCCCCCCAAATACAAACTCACAATATGTTCTTGACTAATTGTGACTCTACATAAAAGTGTATCAAATAACTCCCGATACTCTTTGGCATTGTTTTAATATTTAACATTCTTTAAGGTAGTCATAGGATCTTCAAAGACTGGCCCAAACCTTTAAATAATGGTAGTTTTATACACTTACCAGTCCATATTATCCCCATTAACACCTATAAACTGTCTATGCCAAAGTAAAGCCTTGTCAGATAAGTGCACATAAATAATTTTTTCCTTCTCCTCATTAGGAGTGTTTTCAATCAGGAAGAACTGATCACATCTGAATGCCTAACCTCTTACATCATCTCCTTAAACTTTTGGGAACTCAACTTTAGCCAATCTCCTAAACTGATTAGTTTGTCTCCCTGTACAATTATTGACCACTTGATTTGTTTGAATATTCAAAGTTGTGATTGTGCTAGTCATGGCTGCCAAAGATTGTCCGATCTCAGCCATTGTATCATCCACATATTGCCTTGTAACACCATCATTACCACTATTTCTTCTAGAAGTAATTCTTGTAGTATATGCCATGATTCTTTTGCTTGTATGCTATTTTCTTGAATTAGTTGTGTTTTCTTGTTATTAGCTAATACTCCTTCGTCTTTAGTTGAGTAACAACCAACAACTTAACCATTTCTTGGCTAAAATCAAGTCAATCAAAACTGACCATTAGTCCAAAAATAGAGGATTTAAACAAACGTGTGATGTTCTCGTGATCGCGATGGGTACTTGACAATTAGTCGTATTTCTGAATGGATAGCATACAATTGATCAGATTGCCAGTGTAACACTGATTCTTAAACAGAATTTCATTGAAAAATTAACAAACTTCACCGAAAAAGTAACAACTCCACCGGAAACTTAGAACTTCATCAAAAAATGTAACGGAGCTGCCAGGAAGGGCGCTCTCATAGCAATTGATAGGTAGTAACTAGGATTTCTAGAAGTTATACAAACTACTCCTTTCGTCCCAAAATAATAGTTTATGTTTCCTTTTTGAGATGTCCCAATTTAATTGTCCACTACTAAAAATAGATAGGGAAATATGATCAAGTTTACCATATTACCCTTGCTTAAAATTAGAGTAAATTGCAAAAATCATCCCTGTGGTTTGTAGTTTGTGGCACTAATCATCCCTAGCCGATACTATTGGCACTAATAAGAAAAAATACATTAATAAATGCACTTTTCTTAAAATGTGTGTTTTTTGTCGTGGGATAATAATTTTAGGACGGAGGGAGTGGTTAGGATCTATCGAAGGAGGAATCAAGATTGAAATGATAGTTTGTTATTGATTGTTGTAACATAATTGTAATGGAATGATTACAATGTTTAGAATTAGAAGAGAAAGAGAATTATAATAATTAGACAAGTACAATTGGAGGAGATAACTAGTTAAATGCATCCTTCACCATGAAAGTCTGTTATTAGCTAAAGTGGCAATAACACGTGTACATCACGTGCCTGAGTTAATACCAAGCACGTGCACCACACGTGTCAGTAAAGCTCATAACAGATTAATATCTATCACAAACACACACAAATTGTTGGGATTTTAGATCTAATTAACAATTAAACATATCACGAGTACGTAGCAAAAAGATCAAACATGTATAGAATTTATAATTAACAAGGGATTGAAGATATATACCTTTAACAAGGAACGTTAGACTGCTTATAGCAATAAACGTAACAACGTCTTCAATATACGCGTGTGTATAATACCACGCGAAACCACCAAGATCAAAAGTATGATCTCTCTAAGTTTCCACACACAATACGTTCTTAGCAAACAATGTGTATGCTAGTACTAATAGTGTTTAACCAAACGATCTCTTCGTCTTTGAATCAATCAACACACGAAGCACCTTTTTGATTGTAAAACCTCAACACGAAAAACCCTAAGGGTTTGTTTGTTGGTTCGTTCGACAAGGGGAAGGAGAAAACCAAATCCATAAAGGGTTTTGAGTTGGTACAGCCAAAGGAAAAGATAGCAAGGAGAGATTTAGAGTTTTTATGTTTCAGTTATGATTTACAAAACACCATAAGACCTCCTTTTATATCCCTTACAATCATGGTGAGAAAGCAATCAATCCCCTTCCATATGGAAGGAGATATTCGGCCGGCTAAGGGAGAGGAGACAAACCAAATCTTTTCCTTTTCCCGATTTTGCATATTAGTCATTTAACTATTAACGACTAATATTTATTCTTGTTAAAACTTTTAAACGATCAATGCTTGTTTTTACACGACATGAATTAATATATTATTTTAATATATTAAAACATTGTTCTACATATTAACGTGTGTATCCCTTATGCTTAAATAATTCCCTGTACATATATAATATTAAAATATTGTTCAATATTCCAACTATGCATCCACTTGGACATGTATAAATTATATAATAACATTGGTAAGCGTCTAGCAACACGCCAATGCTCCCAGAAATATCCGAGTGTGGTTTCATAAAGACACGGACAAATGATTTATGAATTTAACAATCCCTTTGTTTCTATACCATGTTAAAAATGGTATGGTATCAATGTCCACTCCCGTATCCTGTTTTATTTAACAATTCCTGTTTCTCATAATGTAACTAATTCAAGATTAACCAGAAAATTAATTGAACATAATCTCATGAGTTTTTCCGGTACGGCCAATAACACACATCTGATAATTCTATGAGGGGCCCAGTGGCATCATTCTTCAACCTTTGAAGGAACAAATTCTATATTAACTACAAGTGCCTAGTCTTCATGTTTCAAAATCACTTCTGAAATAGCCTTTATTAGTTATCCATATTTTAGGATAACTTAGACTAGACCAAGAAGGATTATCCACATATGCAAAGACCTACTTGATCTCAAGATTAAAAGGATTTTTGAAATAAAATCACTTACAAAGTTTATTAATGACGACGATCCATAAAGTAATATCCTTTTGTTGGGGAAATCCAATACTCATCTTATAAATATCATGTGAGTTTGGTGGACACATCCTTAATATCTATAATATCACCAATCAATCATAATTATCTAAGTTTAGAACAATATTCTCATTTAGTTAATCGACAAAACAACAGATTAATTTAGAATAATAACATTTATTATTAACGGATTTAACATGTCAAATATAGGAACACAATTTAAGATATAAGTATAAAAAAAATACCAAGTAATCATTATCATAAAAGTTAAATTTTTCAAACAACTCTTAATCCAAATACAAATCACAGATCTACATGAAACGTACTAGCTAAAGAAGTTCCCATGCTCTTAGCATGTTGAGTAAAGCTTTCCTTTCGGTAAAGTCTTCGTAAAAGATAATTCTAAGATTGTTTTCCTGTGTGACTTAAAGATGTTTACTTTCATGGATAGTGTCTGGCGCCCATCTAAACCCCACCCCTAGGTTCGTGGGCGATAAGAAATGCGTGGCTGAATTTCGCAAAACACTTAATAGCTCTTTAATGTTAGTAATCTAACAAATCCCTAAAATAAACTTCCTAATACCAAAAACAGCTTCCATCTCTACTTCATAAGCAGCTATGATGAGTTCAGCGTTAAGTAGACAGACATTGCAGTATTACTTTAACTTGGAGCTTTTCTAGTCTATTGCGCTTGCCGTTCAAAACAAAAAACGTATCCCCTGTTAGATAAATTCATATCATCTATATCGGGGTCTCAAAACCAGCGTTGCAATATCAATCAACTCCGAAAGTTCAACTTCCAGATTCCACCATAAACCAAGAACATATCTTAGAGTATTTCTTAAATACTTAAGAATATTTTTCCACGTAGTCCAGTGACATTTCACCAGGATCTGTTGAAACCCGACGTGTAATACTTTTTCGCGGAACGCACATTAAGGTCTAGTGCATCTTACATACAGCATACATAATGATACCCACAGCCTAAGCATAAAGTACATTTTGCATACGATTCAACCTCTTTAGGTTTTAAGCACCTTGTGTTTTGTTCAAAGTCAATTTTTCTTCTTGCATGGGATATGGAACCACGTTTGGAATTAATCCATTTTAATATCTCTTTTAAGTCTTATCCATGTAAGCATTTTGACCAAGTCCAACTAAATCGCTTTGACCTCAATCTCTGTAGAATTTTTATTCCAAGAATAAATGCTGCTCCGCCCAAATCCTCATAGCAAAACACTTCCAAGATAATCTTTTACACTTTGTAACTTGAAATGTGATTTCCCATGAAGATTATGTAATCAACATATAAATGAGGAATGTAACCTTACTCCCACAGCCTTTTTGATATACACATGTGCTCATCAAGCTTTGAGCAAATCTAAACCCTTTTGATATTCCTTCATCAAATCAATTTATACCAAGCTTTTTGATGCTTTGCACTAAGACCATAAATGGATCTTTGAAGCTTGCATCCTTTCTAAGAGGATGATTAATGATCCAATAAAACCATTAGTTGCACCATATATAATGTTTCATCAAGATAACCATTTTTAAGCAGCTATTATTTAACATCCATTTGCCATATCTCATAATCATAGAATGCCGCTATAGATATGAGAATCCTAATAGCTCTAATGTTAGCGACGGGTGAGAACGTTTCTTCATAATCAACCCCGTAGAGATAGTATAACCTTTTGGCGTACAAGACGAGCTTTAATAGTGTGTAAATACCCATCCAATCAGTCTTTTTCATAAAACTCCACTTAACTCCCAATAA
This sequence comes from Tanacetum coccineum, assembly GCA_026074375.1. Lineage (NCBI taxonomy): Eukaryota > Viridiplantae > Streptophyta > Magnoliopsida > Asterales > Asteraceae > Tanacetum > Tanacetum coccineum. Next base: position 40,053 of record BQNB010037809.1, on the reverse strand, counting down.
GTCTTCACAACCAAGAGGAAGTAAGCGACCTAAGGACTCCATAACCATATTTGAACAGAATTGCCAGTGTAACACCTGATTCATGAACAAAATTTCATTGAAAATTAACAAACTTCAGCCGAAAAAGTAAACAACACCCACTGGAAACTAATAACAACTTCATACAAAAAATGTAACAGAAGCTGACAGCAGGCGCGCTCTCATAGCAAATGTATACGGTAGTAACCTAGGATTTCTCGAAGTTAACAAACTAAACTGTCCTTTTGTCCCAAAATAATAGTTCATGTTTCACTTTATGAGATGTCCCAATTTAATTGTCCACTACTAAAAATAGATAGGGAAATATGATCAAGTTTACCATATTACCCTTGCTTAAAATTATTAATAAAAAATTTAAATAAGACTCTAATTAGTTAGCTAAGGGTAAAACAAACATTCTCCTAAAAAGTAAGAAAAAATACATTAATAAATGCACTTTTCTTAAAATGGTGTGTTTTTTGTCCGTTGGGATAGATAATTTTAGGACGGAGGGAGTGGATTGGATCAATCGAAGGAGGAATAAAAATTGAATGATAGTTTGTTAAATATGATTGATGTAACATAAATGTAATGGAATGAATACAATTTTAGAAAATAGAAGAAAAAGAGAAATATAATAATATAGTACAAGACCAATTGGAAGGAGAAAACTATCTTAAATGCATCCATCACCATGAAAGTCTGTTATAAGCTAAATGGTGCAATAACACCGTGTACATCACGATGCCATGGGTAATACAAGCACGTGAACCATCACTGTCAGTAATGCTCATAACAGATTAATATCATCACAAACACACACAAATTAGTTGGGTAATTAGATCTAAATTAACACATAAACATATCACGAGAATGGTTCGTAGCTAAATAGATCAAACATGTATAGAACTTATAATTAAACAAGGAATGAAGATATAAACCTTTAGCAAGGAACGTTAGACCTGCATATAGCAATAAACGTTACCAAGCAGTCTTCAAGTAATACGCCGTGTGTATAATACCACGTCGAACAAAAAGAAACCAACCAAATCAAAAAGTATGGATCTCTCTAATAGGTTCCACACACAATACTTCTTATCATAACAAAGTGTAGCTGAGTACTAGATAGTGTATAAACCAACGATCTCTTCGGTACTTTTGAATCAAAATCAACACATCGAAGCCACACAAAACACCTTCTTGAGATTAAGTTACAAAACAAAAACCCTAAAGGGTTGTTTGTTTGATCGCACGACAAGAAAAGATAAAAACCGAAACCCTTTGAGGGTTGTAGGTTCGGACGAACAATATAGGAAACAAGGGAGTGATTTAGGGATTTAAGGGATTGAAGTTATGAGCTCTCAAGGACCCCAAGACCTCCTTATATACTCCTTACAACTTGTAGAGCAAGCAAGCAATCCCACCTCTATAAGGAGTGGGTATTCGACCGGCCTAAGGAAAGAAAAGGAATAAAACAAACTTTCCTTTTTCCTAGTTTTTCATATTAGTCCTTTAACTATTAATAACTAATATTTATTCATGTTAAACTTTTAACTATCGTTTGTTTAAACACTATTAATAAATTACATTAATATATTAAATACGTTGTTCTACATATTAACGTGTGCGTCCCCTTAGGCTCGAATAAATTCCCGGACATATATAATTTATATTTGTTCATATTCTAACAGCTCCCACTTGGATAAATTATATAATAACATTGGTAAGCGTCTAGAAACACGCCAATGCTCCTAGAAACATTCGAGTATGGTTTCTCAAAACACGGACAAAATGATTTATGAATTTACAATCCCTTTGTTTCCGATCCCGTGTTAAAAATAGATATGAATCAATGTCATTCCATTATTTAACGATTATGTTTCTCGTATATGTAACTAATAAAGATTACCGAAAATCAATGAGACATATCTACATGAGTTTTTGGGTGCGGCCATACACACATCTAACTCTACGATGGGCCTAGTGGCATCTTCTTCAACTATTGAAGGAACAAATTCTATATTAACTACAAGTGTCAAGTCATCATGTTTCAAAATCACTTCTGAAATAGCCCTTATTAGTTATCCATTTTTCAGGATAACTTAGACTAGATCAAGAACTATTATCCACATATGTAAGACCTACTTGCATCTCAAGTCTAAGGATTTTGTAAATAAAATCACTTACAAGGTTTACTTGATGACGACGATCCATAAAGTAATATCCTTGTGTTGGGGAAATCTAATACTCATCTTATGAATTTCATGTGAGTTTGGTGGACACATACTTAATATCAACAATATCACCAATCACTCAGAATTGTCTTAGATTAACAATATTCCCATATTGTTAATCGACAACGGATTAATTTAGAATAATAACTATTATTATTTACGGATTTAAACATGCAAATATAGGATACAATTTAAGATATATGTATAACAAAATACCAAGTATCATTATCATAAAATAAATTGTTCAAACATCCCTTATCCAAATACTAAACACAGATCTACATGAAACTACTAGCTAAACGAAGTCCCATGCTCCTAGCATGTTGAGTAAGCTTTCCTTTAGGTAAAGCCTTCGTAAAAGGATCAGCCAGATTGTCATCTGTGTAAACTTTAAGGAATCTTATTTCACCCAGTGCAATACTCTCGCGAACATAATGATATCTCCTATGGTAGTGTCTGGTGCCTTTCTGAACTCCCAGTTCGTTAGCAAAATGAAGTGCGGCTGAATTGTCGCAAAACATCTTAATAGGCTCGTTTATTGTTAGTACTATACAAATCCCTAAAATATACTTCCTAATCCAAACAGCTTCCATCTCTACTTCTTAAGCAACTATGTGATTCAACTTATGTAGCAGACATTGCAGTATTACTTTACTTGGAGCTTTTCTAGTCTATTGCGCTTCCGTTCAAAACAAAACGTATCCTGTCAGAGATTTCATATCATCTATATCGGTCTCAAATCCAGCGTTGCAATAGCAATCAACTCGAAGTTCAGCTTCCAGATTTCCACCATAAACCAAAAACATATCTTTAGTATTTCTTAAATACTTAAGAATATTTTTCACAGTAGTCCAGTGACATTCACCAGGATTCTGTTAAAACCGACTGGTAATATTTTGCGCGAACGCAACATTAGGTCTAGTGCATCTTACAGCATACATAATGGAACCTACAGCCGAAGCATAAAGTACATTTTGCATACGCTTCACCTCTTTAGGTGTTGAAGCACCTTGTGTTTTGTTCAAGTCAATTCTTTCTTGCATGGGGATATGACCACGTTTGGAATTATCCATTTTATATCTCTTTAAGATCTTATCCATGTAAGCATTTTGACCAAGTCTAATTAATCGCTTTGACCTATCTCTATAGATTTTTATTCCAAGAATAAATGCCGCTTCCCCCAAATCCTTCATAGCAAAACACTTTCCAAGATAATCTTTTACACTTTGTAAACTTGAAATGTGATTTCCCATGATGATTATGTCATCAACATATAAGATGAGGAATGTAACATTACTCCCACTAGCCTTTTGATATACACATGGCTCATCAAGATTTTGAGCAAATCTAAACCTTTTGATTTCCTCATCAAATCTTTTATTCCAGCTTCTTGATGCTTGCTTAAGACCATAAATGGATCTTTGAAGCTTGCATACTTTTCTAGGATGATTAGGATCAACAAAACCTTTAGGTTGCACCATATAAATGTCTTCATCAAGATAACCATTTAAGAAGGTGTTTTTAATCAGCCATTTGCCATTCTCATATTCCTAGTATGCTGCTAAAGATTGAGAATTCTAATAGCTCTAATTGTCAGCGTCGAGTGTGCACGTTTCTTCATAATTCATCCCGTTAGAGTGAGTTTAACCACCTTTGTTACAAGACGAGCTTTATAGACGTGCACAATACCATTCATGTCAGTCTTTTTCTTAAAAAGCCACTTGCTCCCAACGGTCTTACAACCAGGAGGAAGATAGACAAGGACCCATACCATATTGTCCATCATGGATTGTATTTCCAACATCATCTAGCATCAATCTCACTTATTAGATTTGAATTCTAACATTGCGGCTTTATATAGCTAGTGGGTTCATTAGATCCCTAACTATGCTCCTCCACCTCTACATTTAGACATAAGCGGTTTGGAGCTCGATGCGGTCTTTCGGACCTACGAATCAGGAATCACTCCTTTGTGGTGGTTCAAAAACCCTTCCGCCTTTGAGAATGTTTGTAGTGATTTCAGATGTTTTGTATTTTTCTTCTTGAATATTCTTCAGAATGTCTTTTTTTTACCGCACTTGCCCCCCACTGATTTCTTGACTTTGTGACGCTTTACAAAGAAATCAGCATACTTGCCAACAACAATTTTGTTTTCAGGTTGGAGAAAGTAGAATTAAGGTTACCCATCGTTTCCTTTGGGTAATCTGTGGAAGCTACACTTTAACAGATTCTTTGTTCGGTTGGTCGCCGTTATCTCTTTCACAAGAGCCTCAATCCCAGACATTTAAGTAAAACACAAGTTTAGTACTTTTCCATACCACAGTTCATATGGTGTTTTGTCAACCTTCTTAGTTGGAACCAATGAGAATGCGCTGTTGCAGACTCTAGAAGCTAATCCCAAATGGATAAAGGCAGAGATGTAAGATTCAGCATAGATCGGAACCTTATCTGGTAAGTACGGGTTCTCTCTCGGACTCTCCATTATGTTGTGGTGTGTATTGAGGAGTAAGCTCGTTTGAAACAATTCATGAGCTTTTAGATAATCTTTAAACTCTTGGCTAATGTATTCGCCACCCCGATCTGATCGTATTGCCTTAATGGTCTTCTCGAGTTGATTTTCAACTTCATTTTTAAACACTTTGAACGTTTCAAAGACCTCATGTTTATGTTTAGAAATGAAACATAACCATAACGACTATAATCATCTGTGAATGTAATGAAGTAGCTAGCACCTTGTCTTGACACATGTCTAAGTGGACCACACACATCAGTATGTATTATTCCAAGAAGATCTTTTTGCTCTCTTTCACTTACTATGAGGGAACAGGTTTCTTCGTCATCTTGCAGAATAAACAAGATTAGCATTTATCAAAAGATTATCATCGTTTGACTTTAACAGACCGTTCCTGTTGCATCTGTTTAATAGTTTCTTGTTTCTATGAGCAATGACGGGCAGAAGTGCCATTGATAGTAGAGTCTAAGTTATGCTTGAACTCTTTTATTGCTAACATTATAAATAGAATTAATATTTGGTACAAGATCATGCATATCAATTTCTAAATACATTCCGAGGACAACATTAAATAACGACACTTTCTGTTGAAACTGAATATTCACAATCGTTTTTTGTGTAAAACATGAACAAAATTCATTGTCAACCAAACGAGAAACTGAAAACTAAAACCTCAGGTTTAGTAGGTTGATTCGTGCATAATGACAATGTCTAAACAAAATAACTAAGGACATTAGGTAAAACTAAAGTCAAAACTTCCAATTGCTTTCTACTTGATGCACGAAACACCATTGCCCACGTACAAGGTAAAGAGCTCATTGTTTCGCTTCTCCATTTCGATCCTAATTCCCTGTTTGTAATACATATGTTTAAGTACCACAAACCATTGTCATACACCCAGGAGTTATTATTAGGAAAGGAAAATAATTCTATTGATGAAGGATTACCGAAAGAAGAACAGGCAGAGCAACTTGCTTTCCTCTTCTTTGGCTACTCAGGCAAGTACACAGGACAGTTCCTTTTCCAATGAACCTACCTCCTACAGTGGTGGCAAGGCATCATCCTTAGCTGGGCGTCTTAGCAGCTGGCTTAGGGTTGTTGAGCCTTGGGGGATATAAAAACCTTCTTATCCTTTCCCTTGCCATTAACCTTATTCTTGCCTTTTGCATTAAGCGATTTCTTATTGGCCTTCTGGATTTACCACTTTTAATCATCATTACTTGTGGTGTTTCAGCCTTCTTAGGTAAACCCTTCTCATACTCAATAAGCATAGATCATGAATATTCACCTATTGTCTTCCCCATTTTATTGCATATTGTAATTTCTTACAAATCCCACAAATCTTTGAGGTAAGGCCATTAAGAATTAAGCCTCCTGCGATATTCCTTGTTGGTAGCATATAACCAAGACGTTTCCAGTTGCTCCACATATCATTTCATCTTAACGGACATAGTCTGCAACTGATTTACCCTCCCTCTTGTTTGCAAGTCATGGAAAGATTGGATTAAGTCAACTTCTCCTGCTCCAGCTGGTTTCTCAAACTATAGATTTAAGCTCCTGAATATGTCATACGATAGTGCAATTCATACTGTCTATTAGTACAGGGGTTCATAACTCCCAAGCATAGACAATCAATCTCAGTAGGAGCATCATATTAGAGTGTCCACTGTGCCACATCGTTAGGCTTCAGCACCAGGCCTCAGGAGCAGGATGGTAAAGGCTGTTCAATGACATACATTTTCTCGCGACTCTCAAGACTAACTTAAGGTGAGCAAACCAGTCATTGATGTTATTACCAGAAAGTTTTTTTTTTCAAACACGACCGGTGAAAAGCCGAATGGTTTATGTTTTGAACAGGTAGTGCCATCTACAAAACATAGAAAGTTCAAGAATTAGTATTTTCGATAATACTCCTTGAAGAAAATTAATTTACCCATGTTTATTTAAATAAACAATTAATTTCCATAAGGTTGGACAACTTGGACATACCCTCCACCACATCAGTGTGATGGTGTATTTCAAATGTGAATAACGATTTGATAATTCACAACTTTTGCTAATTTCCTAAACCATTTGGGACTTACTTTATTACAATAAATTCTCGTAAGAATGTTCATCTCCATTTTATGCCCGTTTAACAGGTCTAACACACAACAACGTAAGGCGTTCAATTTTTAAAACAGTTAATTATTTAATATCACACGTCTCACGGAAAAGCATATAATTACCTTGTGATTGCAAATCTACATGCGTCTCACGCATAGGTAAAGAGCAGTCTACAAGTGTCTTTATAAATTGGATGGCAAAAACTTAGTTGAAAAAGGGTATTTTATTTGACGTGTCAAATATGTACGAAGAAGCATGCATACATCTTCGTAACATTTATTTTAATAAAAACTTTTACTCAAATTAAGTTCTTAATACGGTATACCTTTTATCTTTATATCTTATACATTAAATCATTGATCCTTAAAATTCGATTAACTTGGTGTTTAAATGTTTAGATTTTCTTCTTTATCGCGGGAAAAGATTAAAGAATGATTAAAAAAATCATTCAAACCTAGGGATTCGCGGACTTCCTAAATAGTATGCAAGGTAAGGAAACTACAACGTAGTCAGGTATTATAGGGTAATGGTATCTACAAGACCGAAGTCTTGATGAGTCTCCCCGAACCTTATCCTTGCAACTATATAGTACTTTTGCAAATTACGTCATTGATAAAAATTAAAACTTTAATTTAAAACACATTATGAACTATAAATTGTTAGTCTAATCATGGAAGATTTTAAACCGGATGCTTAAGCGGATCCATTTTGACTTTTTGCAATTTTTAGTCGATTGATTCAATCTTATTTTGAATTTATCTTTTAGTCATGTTTATTTTTGTTTTCAGAAAAAACTCTTTTTATTTTCTCACAAGTAAGAATTAAAATATAAAACAAATAAACACACTAAACTAAAGAACATTTAATTTAAAAACAACTTAACAATTAAGGATGCAAACATTAAATATGATCCTAATTATCTAATAAATAAAACATGCATTTATTCATATAAGGCTCCCTTCGTCCTATAAACTCCGGCACATAATCGAATCAATCGATTGGTAGCCGTATATAATATATACATAGGCACATAAAACTTTTAAAAGATTTTTAGGCTTATGATTCACTAATAAGGGTCTTCTCGAATTCTTGAATCAATGATCTTTACCTGTTAAGAAAATCTTTTTAAAATTATGTGTATTTTAATCATATTTAAAACAAATCTTTTTAATAATTAACAAGATTATAATATCAAATATCAATCCATGATAAATTTGCATGATTTTATCATGGATCCATATTAACAATTAACAATTAACAATTAATATATCATGATTTTATATAAAATTGCATACAACCTAAATCTCGTCTAATTAATTTTATTAACCTTCAAGATCAAATCTTTTTAACAAAAAAAACCGCCCACCGGGGCATTTAAAATTAATCACGAAATCTAATTTGTCCAAATTTTATTTTTGTAATTAAAGATGCTACACGATGGCTTGTGAGGCCACTGTTGGGTTTATGATTATATCTAACAATTAAATTAACACGTGTACGCTAGCGGAATAATGATAAGTGCTAGAACACAATAATTAACAAGATAGAAAATATGTACCTTTTAGCACGAAACGATACACCGTTTAAAGGTAACCGTAAACACCGTCTTCTTTATACGCGTGTGTATAATACAACGCGTAACCACTAGAATCAAAATATGATTCCTCTAAGCTTCCACACACTATACGTTCTTAGCAAACGACGAGGTATGCTAGTACTAGTAGTGTACAACAAACATTCTTATTCGTCTCTTGAATCTATCAACTTACGACCAATAATTACCAAAAATGATGATCGAATCACCAACCGAAATTTAAAGTTGTTCGTGGTTTGGGATTGATTGAATGAAGCAAACCTCACCAACTGAAACTAATTAATGGCCGGTCAACAAAGAATGACACAAATAGTAGTCAATTTTTTGTTTTAGTATATTTAAGTACTATGTTGACTAATGAAAACATAAGCCATATATATACACTTTATATCCTAATCCTTGTGGGATTCTATTTTTTGCCTACTAAGGATACAAAATAAAAAAACCAACCCTTTAAACTTCGGTTTATAAATAATTAGTCCCTCACGTTTAACCATTAACGTTTAACTAATTATTTAATACTCGTTAACTTTTAACGATCGTTTGTTATACATTTAATATATTACATTAATATATTTTCTCGTCATTTAACATATAAACGTGTGCGTCCCCTCAGGCTCGAGAATATTTTCGGACATATATTAATCATATATGGTCATAATCTAACACAAGTGTGATGCGGCAAATCTCACAAAGAAATATCGTATGCATTGGAACTTGGAATTTGCCCATAGAGAACATGAAAGTGTGATAGTTTTGGTTTGACATGTATGTTGTAGAAGTTTCTGTAACCTACACTAAGGGGAAAATTTGGTAAGGTGGTTTAGTACGGTGATATGTGGGTGCTTATCGTAACTCAACCAGCTATATTCTATATTGATCGAATACATAATTTCGCTACTACTAATTTATAGTCTATTTTGAAATGGGCATCCATTCCTAATATTAGATTCGACGAGGCTTAACAAGCCAGTGTTATGGAATTTCAAGACTTTTATAAAGAATCAGTCACTTGACCATATATCTTATGTTATCTGAAGCAGTAATTAATTTGTCACTTTTTCCAGTTGCGCGTAACCAATTTTTTTTGCTATTATATGCTGAAACTTTTGAATTTCCACATCTATTTATTTTTATGACCATTTTCTTTTACGTAACCTTGATAACATCAAAAGATTAAATAATCATGAGTAAATTGTATTTTTGGTCCTTGTGGTATGGCCAAATTTCAGGTTTGAGACCTTAACTTTCGAAATTGCAGTGATGGTCCTTATTTTCAAGTTTGGGTTGCAGGTTTGGTTCTTTTGTGTTGCATTTGTAGTCCCTGGGGTTTCCGGCCAAATGCAGGGTTTGGTCCCGGGCCCGGGGAACATAATTTTGCCTAACAAAATTGAAAAATAAGGACCATCACTGCAATTTCGAAAGTTAAGGTCCAAAACCTGCAATTTGGCCATGACCAAAAATGCAATTAACTCAATAATCATTATACATGTCAAAATTTCAAAAGTTTAAGTATATATATATAAGAGTTAAGTACATTTTTGGTTCTTGTGGTTTGGTGCGATTTCACTTTTGGTCTAAAATTAAAAAAAGGTTTGGTTTTGGTTCAAAAACATTAGTTTCGGTCCACTCTTTTAGTCATATCCTGCTGACTTTGCACTAACAATTTTGGGACCTAAAAGTGAAACGTAACACTGATGTATTTTGGACCAAAAGTGTAACGAAACTATGTCTTTTGGACCAAAAGTGGAACAAAACTATATGTTTTGGACCAAAACCAAACCTTTTTTTATTTTTGGACCAAAAGTGAGAAAATGCACCAAACCACAAGGACAAAAAATGTACTTAACTCTATATATAATAGAAAGGAAAATAGTTAGACTATACAGCACTCCAAAAAGACCAATTTCTTCCTAGATATATAGTGGGTTTGTCGGTATTGACGATTGGTATTTATAAAAATAATAAAATACAAGTATACATACTCTTTGGCACAAGAAGATGCTTTTGTAATAATAGTGAGTGTAACAAGGCCTCATTTAAGCACTACTACTAAACGACACATACAAGAAGCTTTAAATACGCGATATTTATCTCAATTTTCTTCTTTTCAAACAAATATTCACTGTTACAAAATTTAATTTTTCTAGTCACGGCAATGAAATACAGGCTTCTTTGCACGTATGAATGGCTGCTAAAAGCCTAAAAGTAGTAAAGTCAAGTGTGCTTAAGTACTTATTTGCTAATTAATTTATATACCATAATAAGACTGAAATAATCTTATATGCATGTTCATGACCACGTATAGCTAGATTAAAGATTAATTTGCGTACCTCACTATGACATTCGGTGTCTTCGGTATCTCTACCCTTGCGCTTACGGTCACTAGTCGAAGGCGGGGGCATTTGAGTCGAGGGCTCGATACTCCCACTTGTTCCAGATCCATCGGGTGACGACATCATGCTTGTATTACATGTCTCTACTTCCCTACCCGTAGATGACGTACCTACTAGACCTACACCACTCACACTCTCACCGCCTACAGACATAGGCGGTGGTTTTTCTGACACACGTGAAGCTCTAGATTCAGATGCTTCTGTCACTGGTACAGAAGGACCTGACTCTAGAGTTTTGGCTTTATTAGGCCTAGAAAAATGCAAAAAGCTAGGGTACTTTGGTTGTTGTCGTTGTATGTCCACGTGGTTGCGCCTAATAGGCGCAACCGGTGGACGAGGAGAAGGGATCACAACCGACGGAGGAGGAGGCGGTGGTAAAGTAGTAGGCGCCATATGCGTTGTAGTAATTGGATTTGGCGACGGTGTAGGAAACAAAAGATCATTATTGTATAAATATCCTTCTAACGAATTTTCGTTAGCAGGATATTCTACAGGGTAATGAAGCCAGGAGGACATTTCGTCCTCTTGCATGAACAAGTCTGAGGGTCCGATCTGTTGTTGTTGTTGTTCTATAGACCGGACCGCAGGCCTTAAAAGTGGCTTCTTATTCCCACTAGATCTTTGGTTTTGGCTTTGCATAACAACTTGACCATTATGCCATAGTAACTCCATGATATCTTCATCTCCTCCCCTACAAGATCAAAAAATTATTGTGGGATCACTAAGAAAAACATAATCACCTAACTTTGAAAGCACTTTACATTGTTGATTTCTTATGAATATCCGGAATCAAGCAATCTTCCTCGGTTTCGAATTCGGGAACAATATGATTCATCATATATCACCACTCAAAATAACATATAAATTGAAAAATTCAATATAGCTAGCTCAATGAAATGATGCAAATATGTTGATGTTGTTCTTGGAGTGTAGCAATCTTCTATTAAAGTGAACATGAATTGTGAGGTAATTTATTTATTGATGAAAATGATTGAGAGAGAGTTTTGGGTATGAGTTGATTTGAATGTCAGTATGTAGCGCAAGTCGAACCAAGATGATAAGATGTGTCTTTTTTTATTTTCTTCTTATTATTTATATTATTTTTGTTTTGACCTTTTGAATATGATATTTATATGGCGGTTAAAAAATACCAAATTATATAAATATTCACACTGGTACTTGGTTTAATCTCAAAATGAGTTCCACTTGCATAATAAAGAGACATCCGCTACCGGAAAAGGGTCTCTTAGAGACGACATGTATGGTTGCTAAGAGTGTCGAAGTCATTGCTATCAAAACAGGCCTTTAGCCTATGACATGTCGTCTCTAAGACGGTCATACTTTAAGAATTGGAGGAACGGGCGAGAAAATTGTTGGCAACGACATATTGCTCTCAACAAAAGTCGCTAAACGACAAAAAAACCCGATTTTGTTACTTTGACTTTGTGAAAAAGTTGGAAAATTTTGGCCGAAAACTCTAACGATGATATGTCCTCGCCATAGGTCACGATCAATCTCCATACTTTATTATTTTCCCCTCACTTTTTCAGCCATACTTTTGGCGAGGAGATGCCATCGTCAAAACATTTTTCACTAATACAAAATTATTTGATAATTTAACAAATTGAATTAATTTTGTGATTCATTTTTCACTAAATTTATAAATAAATGAAATTCATTTAGATTAAAAAAAAGTTCAAATATGAAGTAAATAGAGCATTTTTCACTTACAATTTTATCACAAATACGTGTTATTTCCAACTATATACTCTAGATTTAAACTTAACATATTCATACCAAATTAACTTATTTCACCCATAACTATTTATTTACATCACTAGGAGATACTCTTAAACTAAGATATGGTTTTGCTACACTTTTGCACTGTAACTTGGAGGTGTTTTTCTACAATTTTGCATTATTCTAATGCTAAAAGGAACGATTATATACACATTGGAGATTGTGACTTGTTTTGCTACATATGTCCTACGTATTTACTTTTTCATACTTTTCCTTTTTGTAATAACAGTAAACAATAGAGGGTATTTATGTGGTTGCTTGTGTCGATCGATTCCCTCTAGTGTTCTTTTAGTCGACATATATTGCTTGTAGCCTTGTATAGTGCAAAAGTGGGTATTGTTTGTTGTATATTGCTTGTATAGCAAGTTTGTGGGTATTGCAAGTTTGTTTGTTGGTGATATACACTCAACAAATTAACTTGGCTAAGGTTATAAGTTGGTAGAAGTTTTGTGGAGTAATTCAAGCTCAATCAATAAATTACATATGCCCTTTTTGAACAAAAGATGCGAGCTCGATGCATAAAACGATCGAAATTAAACTTAGAAGAATTTTACATCAATTCATTACGAGTGTTCGTATGGTTTAATTTTGTCGTCTCAAAATTTGGAAATCAAGTATTAAGCGATTATTAAAACATAGACATCATTCGTTATCATACATATATTCTTTTATTATTCACATTGTTGGGTAGAGAATTGTTTTACGAAGTTATGAAGAAGAAGCTATTAGAGCTCCAATCTTTCTTGAGCCAAGTTCAAACTTGCAAATAGAAGAAACCAGATAGGGCAAATGACATAAAAAAGATATCAAATTTAAAGGTCATTTTCAATCAAGGTACTCCCTATGTCCAATTATTTATCTTGTTTTGACTTTGTGGGTCTTTTCTTATCAACTTTGACCTTAAATAAAAAAAATTGTTATATAAGACTTGATGAAAATTATACCAATGGAATATACATTTAAAACTCAATCCATTCATATATTTTGCATCATATATTAAATAATACAAACAAAATTATTTAAGGTCAAAGTTGATAAAGAAAGACCCAAAAAGTCAAACAGGGACAAGTAAATTGGGACGGATGGAGTATGAATTTTTTATTTTTTTGCTATACATAGGCATTCCAACTTAGTTTTTGGACAATTTTTGGTGGGTGTTATTATTTTATTTTTTTTGTTTATTTTGTTTTTTTGTTTTATTGTTGTTTTTTTTTTTTTTTTGTTTTCGGTTTTTTTTTTGTTTTTTATTTTTGTATATTGTTTTCTATTTTTCTTTTATTTTTTTTTGTTTTTATTTTTTTTTTTAGTTTTATTTTTTTTTTTGTTTCTATTTTGTTTTTGTTTTTATTTTTGTTTTTTTTTTGTTTATTTATTTATATTTTTTTTTTATGTTTTATTTGTTTTTTTTTTTTTTGTTTTTTTTATATTTTGGTTATGTTTTTTAATAGTGTTTTTTGTTTGGTTATTTTTTTTTTCTTTTTTTTTTTTGTGTTGTTTTTTTGGTTTTTTATTATTGTTTTTTGTATTTTTTTTTTTTTTTTTTTTTGTTTATGTTGTTTTTTGTTTTGTTTTCTTTTATTTATTTTACGGTTTTTTTTTATTTTGTTTTTTTGGTTTTTTTTTTTTTGGTGGTATTTTTTATTTTTTATGTTTTTGTTTATTTTTTTTTGTTTTTCTTATGTTTTTTTTTTTTTATTTTTTTTTTTTTTTTTTTTGTTTTTTTATTTTGTGAGTTTTTTTTTTATTTCGTTTATTTTGTTTGTGTTATTTTTTTTTATTCTTTTTTTTTTTTTATTATTTTTGTTTGTTAGTGTTTTTTTTTTTTATTTTTTTTTTTATTTAGTTTTGTTTTTTGTTTTTGTTTGATTATGTTTTTTATTTTTTGTGGTTTTTTTTTTTTTTGTTTTTTTGTTTGGTTGTTTTGTTTTTTTTTTTTATTATTTTTATAGTATTTTTTGTTTTTTATTTTTTTATTGTAGTTTTTTATTGTTTTTCTTTTTTTTTTTTTTTTTTTTTTTTTATTTTTTTTTGTTTTTGGTTTGTTTGTTATTTTTTTTTTGTTTTTTTTGTTTTTCTTTTTTTTCGTTTTTTTGTTTTGGTGTCTTGTTTTTTTAGTTTTTTTTGGGTATATTTTATTTTTTTTTTTTTTATGTTTTTTTTTTGTTTCGTGTTATTTTTTGTTTATTTTTTTATTTTGTTAGGTTTGTTTTTTTTTAGTTTTTTGTATTTGTTTGATTTGGTGGTTATTTTGTTCTTGTTTTTTAGTTTTATATTTTTTTTTGTTGTCTATTTTTTTGTTTTTTTTAATATTTTTGTTTTCTTGGTTTTATTTTTTTTTTTTTTTTTTTTTTGTTGTTGTTTAGTCTTTTTTTTATTTTATTTTTATGTCTTTT
>BQNB010037809.1:0-20000 GCA_026074375.1 Tanacetum coccineum | reverse complement strand
TTTTTTTTTTTTTTTTTATTGTTTTTTTTTTTTTTTTTTGTTATTTTTTTTTTTTTTTTTTTTTTTTTTTTTTTTTTTTTGTTTTTTTTTCTTTTTTTTAATTTTTTATTGTATTATTTTTAGTTTTATTAGTTTTTATGGTTTTATTTTTGTTTTTTTTCTTTTTTATTTGTGTTTTTTATTTTTTTTTTGGTTGTTTTTTTATTTTTTTTTTTTTTATTTTAGTTTTTTTTTATTTTTTTGGTATTTTTTTTTTTTTGGTTTTTTATTTAGGTTTATTGTTTTTTTTTTTTTTTATTTTATTTTATTTTCTTTTTTATTTTAGTTTTTTATTTGTGTTATATTATTTGGTGTTTTTTTTTTTGGTTGTTTTTTTTTTTTTTGTTTTTGTATTTTTTGTTTTTATATTATTTTTTTGTTTTATTTTGTATTTTTGGTTTTATTTTTTTTTTTCTTTTGTTGTTTTTGTTTTTTGTTTTTTTTTTTTTTTTATTTTTGATTTTTTTTTTTTTGTTTGTATTTTTTTTTTTTTTTTTTTTTTTTTATTTTATTTTTTTATTTTTTATTTGTGTTTTTTTTTTTGCTGTTTTTTTTGTTGTGTTTTTTTATTTTTATTATTTTTATTTTTTATTTTTTAATTAGTTTATTTGTATTATGTTTTTTTATTTTTATATTTTTTTATTTTTTTTTTTAGTTTTTGTTTTTGTGTTCTATGTTTGTTTATTTTGTTGTATGTTTCTTTGTGGTTTTTTTGTTTTTTTTTTTACTTTTTCTTTTTGTTATTTTTTTCGTCTTTATTTTTGTTTTTGTTTTTTTTTTTTTTTGATTTTGTTATTTTTTTTTTTTTTTTTTATTTTTTTTTATTTTTGTATTTTATGTGTATTTTTTGTTTTGGTTTGTTTGGTTTTAATTTTTTTATTTTTTGGGTTTTTTAGTTTTTTTGTTTTGGGTGTTAATTTTATTGTTTTATAGTTTTTTTTGTGGTGGTATTTTTTTTTTCGTTGTTATTCGTTTGTTTTTTGTTTTTTTTTGATTTTTTTATTGTTTGTTTATTTTGTGTTCTTTCTTATTTTTTTTTTTCTTTTTTTTTTTATTTTTTATTTGTTTGTTTTTATTATTTTTGTTTTTTGTTTTTTATTATTTTTTTTTATTGTTGGGTTTATTAGTTTGTTATTTTTTTTTTTATTTTTGTTGTATTTTTTTGTATTTTTTTTTTTTTTTTTTATTTTTTTTTTTTGGTATTATTTTTGTATTTTTGTTATTTTTTTTTTTGTTTTTTTTTTGTTTTTTATTTTTTATTTTTTTTTTATTTTTTATTTTTTTTTTTGTTTTTAGTTATTTTTTTATTTTTTTTTTTTTTTTTTAGTTATTTCTTTTTTTGTTCTTTTTTTTTTTTTTTTTTTTTTTTTTTTATTTTTGTTTTTTTTATTGTTTTTTTATTTTTTTTTTTTTTATATTTATTTTTTTTTTTATTTTTTTTTTTTTTTTTTTTTTTTTATATTTTTTTTTTTGTTTTTTTATTTTTTTTGTTTGTGTTTTTATTTTTTTTTTTTATTATTTTTTTTAGTTATTTTTATGTCTTTTTTATTTTTGTTATATTAAGTTTTTGGTTTTTTGTTTATTTTATTTTTATTTTTTGGTTTTTTTTGTATTTTTTTTATTTATTGTATTTTTGGTTTTTATATGTTGTTTATAGTAATTATTTTTTTTGTTTTTTTTTTTTTTTGTTATTTTATTTGTTTTTTTTTTTTTATTGTTTTTTTTTCGGTTTTTGTTTTTTCTTTTTATTTTGATTTTTTTTTTTTTTTTGTTGTTTTTTTTTTTGTTTTTTTTTTTAGTTTCTTGTTTTTTTGTTAATTTATTTTTTTTTTTTTTGTTTTTTTGTTTTTATTTTTTTTTTTTTTTTTATTTTTTTTTTGTTTTTGATTTTTTTTGTTAATCTTTTTTTTTTTTTTTTTTAGTATATTTTGGTTTTTTTATTATTGTTTTTTGTTTCTTTTTATTTTTTTTTGTTTTTTTTTTTCTTTTTATTGTTGCGTCTTTTTTTTTTTTATTTTTTTTTTTTTTTTTTTTTTTTATTTTTTTTATTTTTTTTATTTAGGTATTTTGTTTTTGTTTTTTTTTAGTGTTTTTGTTTTGTTTTTTTTTTTTTTGTTTTTTTTTTTTTGTTTTTTGTTTTTCTTTGTTTTTTGTTTTTTTTTTTTTTTTTTTTTGTTGTTTTTTTTTTTTTTTTTATTGGTTTGTTTGTTCTATGTTTTTATTTTTGTTTTTCTTTTTATTGGTTTTTTTTTTTAGTTTAATTTATTTTTTATTTTTTCTATTTTTTTTTTTTTTTTTTTATTGTTTTTTTAGGTTTTTTTTTTTTATTTATTGTTTATTTTTTTTATTTTTTATTTTTTTTGGTTTTTGTTTTTTTTGATTTTTTTGTTTTTTTTGTTGTTTTGTGGGTTTTTTTTTGTTGGTATTTAGTTTTTTTTTATTTTTTATTTCGTTGGTTTATGTATTTTTTTTCTTTTTGGTTTTGTTTTTGTTTTTTTTTTTTGGGTTTGGGTGTTGATTTTAATTTTTTTTTTTTTTTTTTTTTTTTCTTTTTGTGTTTTTTTTTTTTTTTTTTAGTTTTTTTTTTTTTTTTTTTTTTTTTTGTTTTTTTATTTATTTTTTGTGTTATTTTTTTTTTTTTTTTTGTTGTTTTTTGTTCTTTTTTATTTTTTTTATTTGGTTTTTTTTTTTTTTTTTTTTTTTTATTTTGTTTTAGTTGTAGTTTTATTTGTTTTTTTTGTTGTTTTTTGGTATTTTTTTTTGTTTTTTGTTATTTTGTTTTATTATTTTTTTTTGTTTATTTTTGTATTAATTATTTTTTGTTTTTTTTTTTTTTTTTTTTTTTTTGTTTGGTTTTTTTTTTTTAGTTTATTTTTTTTTTGTTTGTTTTTTATTTTTGTTTTTTTTTGTATTTTTTGGGTGTTTTTTTTTTTTTATTTTTTATTTGTTTAGTTTGTTGTATTTTTTTTTTTTCTGTTTTTTTTTTTTTTTAATTTTATATTTATTTTGTTTTAGGTTATTTGAGTGTTTTTTTTATTTTGTTTGTTTTTTGTTTAGTTATTTTGTATTTTTTTTTTCTTTTTTTTTTTGTTATTTTTTTGTTATTTTTTTTTTATTTTTGTTTTTTTATTTGGTTTTTGTTTGTTTTTTTTTTTTTTTTTTTGTTTTTTGTTTTTATTTATTTGTGTTTTTTTGTTTTTTATTGGTTTATTTGTATTTTTTTTTTTTTTTTGGTTTTTTTTTTTTTTTTTGTTTTTTTTTTGTTTTATTAGTTTTATTTTTCTTTTTTTAAAATAATTTTTTTTTTTTTTTGTAATTTATTTTTGTTGTTTTTTTTTTTTATTTTTTTTTATTTTTATTATTTTATGTTTTTTTTTTTTTTTGTTGTTTGTATTTTTCTGTTGTTTTTTTTTTTTGTTATTTGTTGGTTTTTTTTAGTTTTTTTTTGTTTTTTTGTTATTGTTTTTTTTTTTTTTTATTTATTTTTTTTTTTTTATTTTTTTTTTTTTTGTTTTTTTTTTTTTTTTTTTTTTTTTTTTAGCATCTAGTCATTTTACACACACTCTTAAGTGTGTTTTCCTTTTCTCTCTCAACTATTCTCTCTCTCTAACTTTCTCTTTCTAGATCTCTTCAGATCTATACATGTTTGTGTGAATTAGGGAACCTACATACTTGTATTTGATCTTATAGTCATCAGCTGATATGCCCTTGCCCTTAAATATACCATGCATGACTAGATAAACAGTAAGCTTCTTTGGCAATAATTTCTTCATTCGTCTCCACCAACGTCTTCTAGATCCACCGGCCCAACCAAGAGAATCATAAAAAGTAACAACTCCAGTATGTATTTCAAGCTCAGCAAGACACCAATGTGTTTTGGGTTCATTAATCAGAAAATAGACCTGATTTTTAATTAAGGAACAATTAATAACACATTAACAAAGACTTTAATTTTAAATAATTTCAAGTTTGGGCCGAACAAACCTTCTCAACAGCTAGCCAGGGCAGAGGATACATATGGCCATTTAAATAATAGTCTGGCATCATTCCAAATAAGATACATGTTGAGAAATGATGGCTTACAATAGCCCAATCTGCCTCGGGTGGTCTTAAAGACCACATTAGATCAATCCATAAATCAAGGTGTTGTGAAGGGAAATAAAAATATATATAAGGATTCAAATAAATTCTGATTAATTTGAAATTATGCAATATGTAAGTACTTACATGGTCATTCAACCAACCAGCTTTGCCAGTGTTACGACAGGACAAAGATAACTCAAAAGAATGACCTATAACAATGTCTCGTTTGCCCCAAGGAAACTGATACTCTGGCAGAGCCTTGTTGGTTATAAACTCACACATATGTTCAGGAACTGTTACCTTGTCACTTTTGTAATCATCTGGTCTTGACAGATTCTAATTTAAAAAAATAAATTAGATTATAATTAAAACATAATTTAGAATTATAAAAATAACTCAGAATTTGAGGCAAACCTCTACAAAAGGTTCATGTGTCATTATATGATTGATTGACCGAATTCGTGGCTGTCCCGAGAAATCCTGTAATCAATTGGACATACGACTAATATACTAAAACATACGATATTGAATTACATTTGATAAAAACTAGTATTGTACCTCTAAATCGAAAGGCGGCACAATAACTTCTGTTTTCATAATCCTGGATTTTCTTTTTTGGGAACTGAAGTTGTAACTGATTTTTGACCAAATGGTGGTTTGAGAGCCATAGCCAACTTTTTCTTTCTATCTTTAGCAGACCTTAAAACATAGTTTGGTCTTAAAGCTCGTTGGCAATTCTTCTTTTTGACTTTAAGGGGACCTAAACCTCTCCCTAATCCGGGTTTCTCTTCAACTTTAACCCTAATAGTTTCTTCCAAAACAATTGTTTTCCTTTAGGAGCATTTGGTTGTTGTTCTAAATCCCCTATTTGACAACAATTTTATCGGGTTCTTATTCTAACTCCATATAATTTAAATATAACCAAAAGGTCAGTAACAATATTTTTGTTGTACTAAGAATTTATCAAATATTCAAAATATGTACATACCTCAACTACATCATAGGCATCATTGGGTTTAATGGTACGTAAAATACAATCATCGTCTTTAGGAGGTACCACCACATCAAGAGTAGGATTCTTTGTTTTAGATTCTAAAACTTTGATAAAAAGGCGCAAATGATGCTGAGAATTAGTATAACCATCCTTTACATTTTCACCATCTATTTTCATGAGATCATCTAAATGAGACGCATCTTTGTCATTTCCAGGATGAGAAAAAGAGGATGAAGGATGCTATAAAATAAAATCAGTAAAAGTTCTATTTTAAAAATATAAAATAATTTTATATTTTCCACTTAACTATTTCATTGTAAAATTCTATTTTAAAAATTTACAGAAATTGATACTAACCTTTTACTCAGTAGGCAACCCACCAATATGATTTGAAGTATCATTATGAGTGGAACAAAATTTTGGCATATCTTCAGACTTTTTTGGGTTGAAATCAGTTGATTCATTTTCGGTACGCACATCGGTTTTAAGTAAGTTTTTAAACATCACAAAAGTTTGAGAGGTCTCTAATTTTGAAAATCTTTTTGTCAATTCATCAAACTCATCATCTTTGCGTTTCTTTAGCAAGAAACTTCCTTTTTAAGAGCATCAAATTCTAAAAAAAAATTAGCAACTGCAGGATTTATGGCTTATGGACTAGTTGACGACATGGTTGAAAGATTTACCGCTTGTTGAATAACATCATTTGTTTGTGACAAGTGGACGCCATCTCCCTCAGAATCCAAAACACCATCCCCCCTCTTCGACTGACATTTGATTAGTTTTTGGATAGATTGTTTCATCAATTCCTTCAACAAAATTACCATCTTGTGTGTCACCACACATTCCATTATGGTGTTCAATACCCTTTACTCTTGCTTCTTCATCTTGCAAAAATTTACCATCTTGATCAACCAACCCTTTAATAAAGTCAACACTAACCATAAACCATGCCTGTCTCATCTCTTCAGGACTTGAAATAAGGGCTACATTGGGATTTGACAACTATAAAGAAATAAAAAAATTGGTCAAGTAAAACATGAATTAAAAACAAATAAATTATGTAAAATAAAGTTTTAACTTTTTTGTGTTTACCGATCCAAATAGACAATCATAATCAGATTTCTTAAACTTTGTAACCTCTGACCAAGCAAGACCACGTGGTATCACGTTCGCCTTTTTAGACCACCATTTTTTGATGTTTAGGTAACTCTCCAAAATCCATATCTATAGCAAAATAATGCGGTTAACTATAGAATTTGCTACAAAACATTATTATACAAAAGCATAGTTACTTTAACTATAAAAAAATATTAACAGTATAAACTTGTCTAACCTTGAATGCCCAAGTAAACCCGTATAGATTGTATGTGGCATTGAAATTTAGGTTTTTCTTTAGCTCAGCCAAATGATGTTCGGTATGTTTAGAAACCACATTTACAATGTTGGGATTCAGAGCTTCTACACTTAGTACTGCTAGTTATAGTTAGTTGGTACTGCCAGTACATTGTTAGTGCTGCCAGTATAGTTAGTACTGTTAGTATAATAGTTAGTACTGTTAGTTATATAGTTAGTACTGCTTAAGTGATATGCATGAGTTATATTAGGAATAGATATGCATGATCACTTGACACGTTTTGTAACACCCTCAAATCTGAGTATGCAGCGGAATGTTGAATATCCGAAGGCGTTACATTATTGGGTCAATAGCACAAGATCAGAGAACGACTACTAAATGTGTCGTTTGAAAAAGATACATTGGATTAACAAAATACTTGTTTGTTACATAAGCTCATGGCTTCAAATGGTTCAACAAAATAGATAAAGATTCCGGTTTATAACAATTGTCCCCAAAGTGTAATAAGACCCCAAATCTTAAGTGTTGACTCTTCAATTATTGACTCCCAATGTATCATCGCACCTCGTGCCTTATTGACCTGAAAAACATGCTTAAAACGTCAACATAAAGTTGGTGAATTCATAGGTTTATGTAAATCAATGGTAGGACCGCAAGATTTCCAAGTGTATGATTAAGCAACAAATGCAAACATCATAAAAAGTAATTACGTTTCCTAAGCTCATGACACCGAGGCTCGACGTATATGAATGCAATTATAAATTGCCAACTGGTGTCCGTGAATGATGTGCTAACCCTGCAACATCCCAAATTCGACATGGTATGCGTTCGTTCCCAGTGATAGCTAGTCACCCGAACGGGGATTGTCAATCCCTAATAGATCTATCCATAACATTCGCGCCCACACAATGTAATTCCCAATCACATCTATGCAATTAACAGTTCATGATCATGGACATAATGGGTTATGGTAACTTAGGCAAACACGTAATCATGGCATAAAATGTACACTTGCGTCCAGTTTGTAAAACAAAGCATGTTCTCACCCCAAGGATGTAAATCATTTAAATAATTGTAAAGCATGGGGCTATGAACTCACCTTAGCCGGTAGTTCTCTGAATGATAACAAAGTATCAAGTTTAGGGTAGTGGATCACACCGTTAAGTACCTAAGTAAGTACGGTCAAGTCTTAGTTCACACATTTAAGCTAAGGACTCATGGTATAAACTAAATTCCATTTTAAGTTTATATATACCGTTATCACTTGTGCGTTGACGCACAAGATTATTGTATTTATATTCCCGATGGTTCTCGATAAACGTGAAATCATTGTTAATAAATATACTTATTTATTAACGTGTTATTAAAGCCGTTCGATGTCCGAATACCTTAATGTTTGACCGACGTGTTAAGTGTTTTATTTATTCCCTTTTGTCTCGTGCCCGTAGGCTTTTAGTTGTTACCTTTTAGTCCTTAGGTTTATAAAGTAATAACATTTACACTTTAAACTTTCTAGTTGCGAGAAAGTCATAACTAGTCCTTTAATTTCCGAAGTTACAACTTAGGTCCTTATGGTTTTATAGTTTTCGAAAAGTAATAAGTTTTAAATCTTATACTTTTCGGTTAGGTCATATTCAGTCCTCGAGTTTCAAATTTAACTTAAAAGTCCAATGTGAGTCCTCACCGTTTAGATATTTACGAATTTTGTCCTTGTAGTTTATAAGTTTTCACTATATGACTTTAACATTTCATTTAAGTTTCGGAAATGGCAACCTTGCCCCTTTACTTTGGGTCTTTGCATTTTGACCACGAAAGGTTGAAATAGTTTTAGGAATTGTTTTTCATCCTTAAGTAGGCTTATGGTTGTTTCGGCTTAAAAATAAGCTTATCGAGCTTTGTTTGGGCTTAACGGGCCGTGTTGGGCCCGTTAGTGTCCGTTTACGGTTTTTAACCGATCCTTGTTAGTTTTTATAAGGTCCAAAAGTGCTCAATAAGCTCGTGTGGGTCGGTTAAGCCTTATAATAAGCTCGGGGAGCTTATTATGGCTTATTTCGAACTCATTGGGCCCGTAAGCCCAAAAGATTGGCCCGATATGCCTTTTTGAGGTTTTTAGGCTTTTACTAGTGCTTTTCCCCACTTGTACAAAGCCGAACAACTGTTTTCTTTTTCAGCTTATCCCAAATAAGCTGATAAGCTAAAAGCAACTCTAATGGGCCGGTCTTGGGCCCGTTAAGGGTTTTAGAGTGTTTCGTTGGGTTAATTTGGGTCCATTGAGCACATGAAGGTTCAATAAGCCCTTAGGAGGTTCGTTGCTTACGTAGCTTATTCGATAAGCTAATAAGCTCATTGTTGGGCCTATTGGACCGGGTATGAACTCGAATGGGTTCTAGAGGTTGGGGCTTGGTCCATTAAGTTCTCAAGAGCACAAATGCCCTTATAGTTCCTTTAAAAAACTGTGAAAGTTGGTATAAGCGGGAGAGCTTATTCGCGCTTATTGGGCCCGTGAGCCCAATAGTTCAAACCCGGGTGTCATAAAAGTCCATTAAGCATTTCTAGCTTATTTACCATTTCTAATAAGCCTAACGATCTGTTTTATTATTCTAGCTTATTCACAATAAGCTAATAAGCTTTTGGTTGGGCCGGTTTGGGCTTGTTAAGGCCCGATAAGGGTTCAAAGGTGTTCAAAGAAATGCAAGGGGTTCGTTTAGGTTCTAGTGACAATATGCCATGTATTCGACTTGTGTACACGTCGGGTTCGCCATGCAAATGTCCATTAGGGTCGCGTACGCATTTCTAAGTTGTCATAACTCGTTTACAATAAAAGTTTACGTGTACATTTCTTATATTTTCGTATATAGGGCACGTTGTTCATGTTGGAGACCAAGCTTTCGCCTTAGACGCAACATTTAATTCCTTGTCGCGTTAAATCACGTGGTTCTCGCACCTTATTAGTCCCTTGCACCATACGGGTATAAAGCATACACGTATAGGTGCGTACATTTCATAAATGTCGTGACATAATGACTAGAAATCAAAAGACAATTTAAAATACGAAGCGTATGAGTTTGAAACTTGACTTACAAGGGTCCTAGCGTATTTGTGGCGTATGTAGACGTGTAGAGTGCTAATCCAAAGGTGTACACGATAAAACCAACCAACCCTAGCTCGAATAACCCTTGTAGGTACTTGTTGGTTCAAAATGGAAATGTAAGGGTGCTTGGTTGCGGTTTATATAACCCGAACAAGAGAGGTAGTGAATGTTTAAGTGTTTGTAAGTTTAAGAAAGGTCTAAGTGTATGTGTAGGAGCATATTTTATTAGGCAAGAGAGCTTGTCACATCTCTAGTCCAACACAAACCAAAAAAACAGTGCCCGTAGGAGTGGTTTCGTGTATTCTTAGTTAGCCACACATGGTATTTAATAAACCCTAAGTAATGTATTAATTAGGTAGTTTGAGGTAAAGATCTTGGCTAGATTATGGAATACTCTTATGATTTGTATTGTTGTTCATTGGCTAACCGCGGCCCTAAAAGAGCAAGGAAAACATAAATGGGTTTTAACCATTGGGTAAGGGTTGTTGGAGGACATTAGGACCATGTTTTTAATTACATAGCATATGTACAAGTACCTTTTAAGATCATTTGAAAGATTTGTGACTAGTAATGGTCACATGGGATGATTTTTCTATGGAGCTCACTTGTCACATCGGCATTAAGGTGATATAAACACAAGATTGATTAAGTATTTGTGTTTTAGGTTTTAAAGCGGGTTATCGGTTTGAGTCTAGGTAAGTCTAGGTATTTCCGGGGGCGTACAAATGATATTTATCGCGAAACGTAACCCTTTTACGTGACCAATAAAAATAAAATACTCAAAGTACATAATTATTCTCAAAATAATTATTCCTTACTTGGTTGATGTAAACCTTAATTTATTTGGTGACCGTTCACACTCATGGGTTATTTCTAGTCTACGCGGTTTAGCTTTAAAAGTAAACATTAAAAGTAAACGCGTATCGGACTAAAATAAATAGTGATCATTAATATAGTCGTACAATGACACGAAAATGAGAAATGTTACACAGCCAAGGTCGAGCACTACTCCTAATTCCATAGAAGACATCGTGTAATTCTTACATTCTTAATCATTCGATTTTTAATTGTTTGATCACGTTTGTAATAATGATAATAATTGTGGGCTAATACCCTCGGGTATTAGCCATGTTGATGAAGATTTTAATGTTTGGTTTGTTTTAATCTGGCTTTGCTTAATTTATCATTGTTGTTTAATTATGTTTATCGCCTTATACTTTTTTATGTGCTTGTACATTAGATCTATCATTTAACTGGGTCTAGGGAGACCTAACCAGTAACCTAGATGCCAGGATAGCTCTCCATGTTGTGTTTTATATGCCCGGACCAATAGGATCATAAATGACACCTTATCATTACTCTTTGATTATGAGCTTAGTTGAACGGTAGGTGATCCGATATTGTTCAACCAGTATTGTTCATTTATCAATTGGTATTGATTTTGGTAGTGGACTACCGATGTATAAAACAACATAAAGCAATAGGTGGGTAAAGTCCCAATGGGCTCGGGTATTAACAGGATCACCACTGCTTTAATTCCCTATGGTAGATTATAATTAAACTAAAGGATGCTTTATGCGGATGCGTTAATCATGACAGGATTGTTCGTGTCTAGGTCTTAGGAAGAAGTACCACCTAATACTGATAGAATAATAGGTTAACTCTCACTCTTAGTGTTCGACACCCTACTTACCATGAAGCTACATCTTGACCGAGTACTCAGCCCGTTAAAGTGTTGTCTTTAGGTTAGTTGGCTAAATATAAATGTAAAACCTAATAATAAAAAATAACACATATACAACGACACATCAAGGTTTTTGGTGCCGCTGCCGGGGAGTGATTAGTTTAATCTTTATTCTTTTTAGTATTTCTAACCTTTAACTTGTTTAGTATAAAATTATTAATTCTGATTTCTAACAGCTAATTATTTAGTTTAATTGTGTGCTTTAATTTATCGTGTTTTAATTAACGATCAAGATGTAGCTTCGTGGTAAGTAGGGTGTCGAACACTAAGAGTGAGAGTTAACCTAATATTCTATTAGTATTTTATTCTATCTAGATTAGTCTAATTACTGGTTAAACCTATGCTATACATATTTACTAGATGTAAAAGGGGGGTTTTCAGCCTGAGAGACTGGCATATGTTTATGGTGACAAATATCAATTCTAAGCACAATACACACTAAATCAAATAAATACAAAACAAAAGAGCAGAACGAGCCAAATAATAAAAAATTGAATTAACCATGTTAAATCTGATTAAATGTTGGTTTCATTAATTAGTGCAATGGCTGCTTATCTCAAGACGGCATATCATTCTTAAGACTTAGGCGGTACTTCTTCCTAAGACATAGACAAGAACAATCTTGTCATGATTAACGCATCCGCATAAAGCATCCTTTAGTTTAATTATAATCTACCATAGGGAATTAAAGCAGTGGTGATCATGTTAATACCCTAGCCTATCAGGACTTTACCCACTTATTGCTTGATGTTGTTCTATTCACCGGTAGTCCACCACCAAAATCAATACCCATTAATAATGAAACATTACTGGTTGACATTATTCAGGTCACTCTATCGGTCAAATTAAAGCTCATACTCAAAGAGTATATGATAAAGGGTGACATTTGTGATCCAATGGTACGGGCAATATAGAAACACACATGGAAGTGCTACCCAACATCTAGGTTACTGGTTAGGTCTTCCTAAACCTAGTTGAATGATAGGTCGCATGTACAAGCACATAAACAAGTATAAGGCGATAAACATAATTAAACAACAACGATAAATTAAGCAAAGCCAGATTAAAACAAACCAAACATTATAATCTTCATTAACATGGCACAATCATTGTCATTATTACAAACGTGATCAAATAATTAAAAATCGAATGATTAAGGAAGTAACAATTACACGATGTCTTCTATAGAAATAGGAGTAGTGCTCGACCTTGGTTGCTCTTCTTGGATTGAGAAATTCGACTTTAGTTGTATACTATACAGAGAATGTGATATTGCATACTAAAACTCGTTATTTTGTCATGTATTTATAATGTCTGAAATACCCCTGGATACGCCGTATGAGGTCAAGTGGATACGGCATATAAGGGTTAATTTCCTGGGAGTCCGCGATAAGATCAAATCAATTAAGATAATTACCATCAATCATATTAAATGCGTATCTTTGACTGATGAACAGCTGTACATACGGCGTATTGGTTGTAGTGGATACGCCGGATCGAGAATTGATCATTACATGTTTCTTGTGCTGAGCTGGCGCTAATACGACGTATCTTCATTGCTGGATACGGCGTATATGTGCAAAAAATAGTATTCTTCAAATGTCTTCGTTTAAGCTCTAGAATTGCGCCTTTTTGCTTCTTCTTTACAAGTGACTTCATAATTACTGCAATAATTATCTTTAAGCAATTAACCAATATCTTGCAATAATTACATAAAAGTGGGTAAAATACGTCGGATAAATGATAGTAAAGTATGACGTTATTTGATGATATAAAATATCCCCCCACTTGACTCCTACTTGTCCTCAAGTAGACTTTAGAAAGATTTTGAAAATGTATCCCAATCGAGGTTAAAGATTTTTCCGTTAAGCATTTCTTTCATGTTCAGATCACTTGTACAAAACCAAGCTCCTTACGAAATATGGAAATGAAATCACTCAGATCACTCAACTAATCTAAGGTGTATCATTTTAGTGGTACACTCATTTGCTCAGTCATGATTAGCTTCGTATTATAGGCTTGGCAAGGATACACATCTCCACCTCTAAAGCTAATAAGTAACAAGTCAAAAGGTAAATTGGGTATTTATTAGAAGGCTTAGGTTTTTAATCATTGTTATTAAGATAAAGAATGATATAGGGTGTGGAGCTTCTGACTTTCACCAAAGGTCGTCATCAAACAAGGCAGCTAAGACATGCATACATGGCCGTAACGACTCAATAGACATCCATGCTCGTACACATCCTCATTCGAGTAGATCTTAAGGTTAGTGATCAGGAAAGGGAAGTAAAATGGTTTTTAAATAAAATAAACAAACAAATAGATTTAGCACAAATAAGGTTGCGGGTTGATAGTAAACTTTACCTGACCGTTCCATGACAAAGACTCGAACTTATAAACAAACGTCTCGATCATAGATGACAATGACAACCTAATTTGGCGTTCCCATAACGGTCAACTTCCCTTACATCTCAAACTTTACATACTTTTACAAAATAAGTGGTGATATCGGCCACTGTTGTTACAAGACTTTACCCATCTTCGATTTTTGTGCGTTTTCTACGAATAATCGATCTTTCAATAATTTCATCGGTGTAAGCTCTATGAACCGGACTATCATTTTCATCATCTCTTATTATATATATTTTTTATATTATATATATATTAAATATTATATATATCATATATATATATATATTATTATATATATATATGTTTAACACAACACACACACACACACACACACACATATATATATATATATATATATATATTATATATATATATATATATCAATACATCATAAATCTCGGCGTAATTTTCACCTGTCTTTATAATCATTCATTGTACGGTAGTTTTGTCTTGAACTTTCTTCTTCTAAACATAATACATAATTGTGAAAGTAGCGAAAAACACATGAGTACAAACTTTCCACATTGCATTGTCGTAATTTCCTGACCTATTTACTTAGATAGAGAAATTCTCTTTGACGCAGGAACTACAAGTTCTTTTCACGAATGCAAACTAGCATCATTGATTAAAGATTGCTTTAAATCTACATGGTAGGCTAAGGTTTTTTGGTGAAACGAAACTAATTTTTACTTGGTGTAGGAAAAAGAAAGAATGGCTCAGCAGGTTGTTCTTGGGGTATCTTGACCTTTAAAATGAGAGTAAGCAAACTGGGTTTCACGGGGGTTAACTAACAGTGTAGTTAGTTAATATTATGACATGCGGCTTTTTGGTTTAATCTAGATATTTACCTGTAAGCATGTACTCCATCTAATTCATAGTTATTCTCATGAGGTCTCGAGTGTATATACCAAGCCAAGTTCTAAACTCTACTTCATCACGGGCACACTATATTTTTGTAGAATTTTAGTAAGCAATTGGAAACAGATAGGCTTAATTCTCACAAATAGACATTAAGGGTTATAGTGCGCTAGGTAATGTAACTAGTGGTTTATCACAAAACGTTATGCTAAAATTTTTTAAAAAAATTTGATCCATTTTTAGGCATGTTAGCATTTTATTTGTGAAAATGAGGACAAGTACGTTCTAATTCTCTATCCCCCACCCCCACTTATAATTATAATGTCCTTGTTGTATAGAATACAATTAATATCTAGGCAAAAGAATTAAGAAACGAGGAAACTTCCCTGATAGTTTGCTTCGGATGGTTTTCCATTTTGAGTGTTTGAGCAAGAAGAGTGTTGATGAGGGCTTTAGAATGCCCAAGAAGGTCAACACGAGGTATTTTCAGACTATACATTAAAGTCGGTTTCGTTTACAGCAAGGTCCTGCAGAAAAGTTAGAAGACGTTCGTGCAACTCTTGCTTTCGACTTAACCTACTTCAAGCAAAAACACAATTGAAACACAAACTGGACAGGTTACAAATACGCCGTATCCCAAACCCCTAAGAGACGCCGTATGTAAACTGTGAAAACATTTAAATTCTAGAATTTCAATACGGCCGTATGTATGTCTGGGCAACAGACTCAATAATAAAGTAAATTTAACAAATTTAAATGCGACAAACAATTAAAAACATAACTGAGTTGTCTCCCGGGGAGCACTTTTATTTCAGCCGGTCTTTAAGCTTGACCTTTTCCATACTCATTTTTTACTTTTTCCGAGTCACCTCCTATCCGCGATCTTTTCTACTGAAGAGTTCGTGGTAGATGCAAGACATGCTGCCAGGAGTTCTTTCAACATCACAAATTTTGCTTAGACTAACAGTAATGAATTCTTCGTCATTCCCAATCGAATGACGTATTACTATGAATTCTTCGGTTCTGCATAGCTCGTCCGGGTTGTCGATGTCGCGAGGAGCGGGGATTGGTATCGAAGTATATTTCCTATCAATAATTGTGATGTCTTTTGTTCTTGTATGTCTAAATGGGTTTATAAACGTATCCAGAACATTTTCTTGGTAAACTTCGTTGCGTGTTCTTCGTCGAAGGTCGCTTGGTATTTGCTTAATTCAAAGTCACAAGTCAAAGACGAATCCGGAGACTAAAGAAAATATTAAAATGGGACAACCCGACCCATTTATGGGCCGGGTCAAACCCATTAAGCTTCAAATTCTATAAAACTTTTGTAAGTTTAAAAAGTCCCAAAAACCCTTTATGACTTAACCCGGCCCAAAACCAAACCTAAAGCCCAAACCATATACCTATTAACCCCCTTAACACCACTAGTCCCTAACACTTTGCATCGTTAGTCCTTATGGACTAACAATGCTAGTCCTTAGGGAATAACACTGTTAGTCCCTTATGTCTAACACCCTTAACCCTATTACCCTATTCACCCAAATCAAACTTTTCCTGCCATAACTACTATTCACCCATCCCTGTCATTTTTACCTTGACCCCTGCACCCCATTGACAAACCCATCACTCTCAACTCAACCCCACACCATAAACTACCAATTCCACCTTGGCAATCCCTCAATGTTTGATTGGACAACAAGGAATCAAGGGCTTTGATCATACAACTTGGAGAACAAGATAAATGGATGGCTATGATGATGGTTTTGAGCTCACTCACACAAGAAACACAACTTCTTATTTCCTCACAGAACTATTTTTTTTTTTTTTTTTTTTTTTTTTTTTTTTTTTTTTTTTTTTTTTTTTTTTTTTTTTTTTTTTTTTTTTTTTTTTTTTTTTTTTTTTTTTTTTTTTTTTTTTTTTTTTTTTTTTTTTTTTTTTTTTTTTTTTTTTTTTTTTTTATTTTTTTTTTTTTTTTTTTTTTTTTTTTTTGCATAAGGCCAAGACCCAAGACTTTGTTTTTTCTCTATAAATAGGACTATTGTAAGCCCTTGAGGCGAGTAGTTTTATCTTTTCAGCTTATATTAAGTTTAGCTTATTGTACTTTTTAAAGTCTTGTACCGTTTCTAAGTTTAATGAAATTTAAGCTTTTATGTTAACTTTTGTTTTTAAGATTAATGCAACTTATGTTTTAAAAATGTTTGTTAAGCTCTCTTAATCTCTTTTTCTTGTCATTTAAGCTGTTTAACTTAAGCTATATAAAATTTTCCATAGTTTATATAGTTTAAGTCTTTTTCACTCAAAAATCACTCAAAATCTCTTTTGGGAAGATAAGCCAGAAAGGAAGGGTTATTGTTTTATAGCTTGTCTTGACAAGTGAGTAGTAGCAAGCTCTTTTGAGCATGTTTGCCCTGTTTTGAGCAAGGGCTTGTGTAAGTTCTCTATTTTCAATTTTTAGCTTAAAAAGTGCTTTTTGCTTATCTACTACTTATTTATTGTTTCTATATGCTTATTAATGCTTATAATCTCTTAAAAATGCTTAATAAGTTTAGTTTATAGATTATAGATCATTTGTTTATAGTTTTAGTTAAATCTGTCTGTTTAGCTTCAAAAACTACCTATTTCTTGTTTGCTTATTTTTATTGCTTAATTTTGTGTTCTCATTGATTATTTGCCTTTGTTTTACCTTATGCTTAATCTGTTTTGAGTTTTCATAAGTTTTCCAAAGCTGTTATAAGCTTAAAATGGTTTTTCATTTTCTTAAGGGGTGTTTGGCACTAGCAGTATTAACATGAGTTAATACTGCTTGGTGTCTTTTGACCTTTAAGTCAAATTCAAAAAGCTTAAATTAAGCCTATGAGCTATCTTAGATAAGTTTTCAAAGTTTAAAATTCATTTTTAAGGTTTTTAGTAATCATGGTTTGAATCTGTAGGTTTTTAGCTTTAAAGTGTAGCTTATTTGCTTAGATTTTTATTAGGTGCTATTTAGTGTGTTTTTATGCTTGTTTATAGCCTAAAATGCAATAGAAAGAACTTAGTTTAAGTGTGCAATTGTCTTTTGTTTTAAATCAAAACATGTCAAAGTTTTCAAGTCTTTTTTCAAAGTTAAAAGTGTTAGAGAATCATTTTAGCCCATCTAGGATAGATTTTACAGATAATATTGAACACGCAGCGGAATAATAAGAAAACAATATTATCAAACAAGGGTTTTCATTCATATGTTTTCCCTATTACCCCAACTATAATTTGGGGCTACCCCAACTAATTATGGTGTACTATTCGACTCTCATCAGTCGACTTGCTATCTAACTATCTAGACTCTCATTGGGAGAGCTCTAGTTTTCTATGGATGGATGTTTAAACCATATGCCTGATAATCTCTTTATATAGAGAGATATCAAGGATTATAATAGAAGATAAGAACAAACAATATATTTAAAACATTTAAGAATATCTTCTAATATCTTATGTATCTTTATCTTTATAAGGAGATCTTCTGATATCTTCAAAATTTCATCTTTATCTTCATATTCTCTACCAGCTTGAAGATTTCTTTAATTACAATTTTAGTCCTTTTGTTTCATTCTTTTATTCATTTTGTCTCATCAAATCAAGAAACCCAACAATCTTGCTTTATTGGTTGGCAGCTTGGTTATAGTCGTTATGAAGAATGAAGGAGCACTGCTGCACTTCCACGACATGGGAAAGGATCATAGGATGAGGAAAAGAAGAAATAGGTGCAAGTGAAATGAGTTCAAAGGTATTAGTTAAGGACACCTTCTTTAGGCACAGGCCATGGATTAATATACAAAAACCTGTTGTACCTTTAATAAGCAACTCAACCAAGGAATGTGCCAAACCTGTTGTTCCATTAAGCACCAAACATTCACGAATCCATAAACAACAGCAGAATCATAATCAAAACTGTGTGGATAACTTCCATGTGTCGAGCACCATCAGACCTGCTGGACGTAGCTCATAAGTATTACCATCAATGTCCTTCAATTCTTCCTGATACCTGCTTGTTTCTTTTTAACATCTGAACACAATAATCTTACTGCTTCAAATACACAAGAAACCTTCAAACCTTCTGTTTTTATCAAATTAGGGTTTGGTGACAAACCCTAATTTCACCAAAATTACTTTTATTGAAAAACAGAAAATACATACGAATGAAAACCTTGTACAAACCCTAGATCAAGAGCCACGAGGCTCTGATACCAATTGTGAAGATCGTTATTAAGACTCGTCTATGATATAATAACAATGATTGATAAATTGCACAGCGGAATAATAAACAAAAATCAAAGTTATTTTCAAGGTTTTTCTTTATTTCATATGTTTCCACCTTTCCCCTAACTCTATAATTTAGGGCTACTAACTAACTATTAATCTATACTGACAAACTAAACGTGTACACATACACGCTTTTCTAGACAATCATTGTGAGCTCTAGTTTTTTGGATATCTATACCAGACGCCTATGAATCTCTTTATATAGAGAGATTTCAAGGCTTACATAAGAATATAAGTATAAGACAAATAAATCTTTTAAATATTAAACTTGATCTTCTGATATCTTCTATCTTCATAAGGAGATCTTTTGAAATCTTCAAAATCTTCCATCTTTTGAAGAATTCTACTATTGCATTTAAGTCCTTTTGTTTTATTCTTTTATTCATTTTGTCTCATCAAATCAAGAATCCCAACAATCTTCCCCTATTTGATGATGATAAAACAAACAAAGTCGTGTACGAACTTCCCCTTAAATAGAGAAGTTGAGATGTAATCATCTTCATGAATGAAACAATCTTCAATGCTTCCCATTGACTTAAGATCTCCTTGAACATGCCACCACACATAATAAGCTTCAAATCAATAAACCTGTAATCTTCTTCCCCTTTTTGTAATCATCTAATAGGGGTCTTCTGTAGATATGCAACTTGGATCATAACAGCTAAAAACCATATATCACAACTACTAATCTAGCCTTCCAAAACTCAAAATACCCGCCATGAAGCATAATACAAAAAATGACTCTGAGCAGTAGAAACATAAACTAGCAGCAGTAATAAATGACTAGCAGTGGTAACGAAACACTTCACTTAAAGTGGTGCATGAACATATCCTGATGGTTAAATATTTTGTAAATAAGCTTCCCCTAAAACTCATATGGTAACCATCTCTTGAATCTTCAATTCTATAGGCTCTATGTAATGATTACTGATGAAGAAAACTAAGTATAACGAACTTGATGCTGAAGTAGAACAACCCAAACTTGTGTCTTATATCTTGTACTATCTACGTGACGTAGAACTTATAAATAAATCTGTGAAATATAAGTAGATCGCAACCTCTTGATAAAAATCCTCATCTTTTATGAGACACATACTAAGTGATAGCAAATGTGAGCATTGAGCACCATAAG
>BQNB010037808.1:34988-49196 GCA_026074375.1 Tanacetum coccineum | reverse complement strand
AAATTGAATATATAGTATTTAAAAACCTATTTGCATGCAATAATGTATACGGCTTTAACTAGTTCAAGAATTCTATCCATGTTAACTATACATTATTTTGCCTTTGAACAATTCAAGGACTTTTGTTCATGTCATAGCCAGAAGATATAACTTACTTTATGTTATAAGTCTTTCAACATTTAAAGGACTTCATGTTTATTAATTTACATTAAACATAAACATATTTAACTAAAGTAATTATGAACATTAACTCTTGACTTCAATAGTAATTCCAAGTTAAACAAGATTACTTCATTATTTGGTACATTCCAAGAGCACATAAACCTTTTACTCGAAGTAGTCTTTAAATCAAGATTACTTCATTATTTGATTCATTCCAAGAGCACATAAACCTTTTACTCGAAGTAGTCTTTAAATCAATATTACTTCATTATTTTAGACATTCCAAAAACATATAACATTTTACTTGAAGTAGTCTTTAATTCATATCTCGACATATTGTTTCTTACCTTACGGTCAAGAGAACCTTTAATCATATTGTTTTTGTCATGTGTTGTACCTTGCACACAATAAAGATTTCTCCCACTTGTGCATGGCACAACATCATACATGTAGTCAAACAACACGACATTCGTTTGTTTATATGGACAATATGATAGTGTCACAGATATTAGCGTTACAAGTAGATATAGAACCACTTTGTTTAATAAGAAATAGTGCACGACTATCCTTAAAACCATGAGTGTCTATAGTTGGAAAATTATGCATTATCTCAAGACAAGCGAGAAATAATCTGGGTTACTAACAAGATAATAAACCTTGTAGCTCCCACTGAATTAGACAACATTACATTAATGTCTTGTTCAGAAATAAATCACGATGCTCCCACTGGATTTGACAACATTGTAAGTGTTACATAACCAGTGAAAACAAATAGTGATCTATTTATTTTCCAACTCTTTGAAATCTTAATTAGTATCAATTTATTTGGATTTCAAAAGTTCTACTTTGTAGATGAGGGACTATCCATCAATACTATTTATTAACTTGAAAATTGAGCATGCAATTTCCTCTTTAATTTGGATTAAAGCAAACAACTAGATACATTATACTAGTTTGACTTTACCACTTTTACGGTAATATTGGTATTTCCTAATCAAAAACTCATAAATCATCTTACATTAAGATGTTATCATTTGATAGCTTTAAGAACATGTTCTCTAGTTATCAAAATGTCTTATATGTTTCAAAGTATTCACCACCGAATAAGGATGATGAAATCTATATGAAAATATAAGTTATGTAATCTACTTAACATTTAAGTTTGCTATGAGTTTGATTACATTAGGACAATTCCTACGTTCCTATTATAACTTTTCGGAGCAAGAAAGATGATAGGAACGAGTCTCCTGTTCCTTACAAGGAAAGGAGTCTCGGCTTGACTTCTTCAAGGAAGAAACAAACCATCATTTACGGTTTTATCGATGCATTAATACTATTAATAGAATCGCAAAATTTAATTTTTAGTATTTTCGATAATATTCCTTATAGAAAATTAACTACCCATGTTTAAACTTTTTAAACAATTAATTTTCTAAAGGCTAGGATCCAACTTGACATACCACCATCACATCAGGTGATCTGCTAGTGATGGTGTATTCAAAAGGTAATCAACAATGGATAATTCACAACTATTGCAATTCCTAAACCATATGAGACTTACTTTATTACAATAATATCTAGTAAGCATGTTTCATCCCATCTATGCCGCGCGTTAACAGGTCTAACCACAACAACGCTAAGTCGTCCAATAAAAAACAATAATTATGTAACACTCACTGTCTCACGGAAAAACGTATAATTACCTTGCGATTGCAAATCTACACACGTCTCACGCATAGTAAAGAGCAATCTACAAGTGTTTTTACAAATTGGATGACAACAACTTAGTTGAAAAATGGTATTTTAATTGACGTGTCAAACATGTACGAAGAAGCATGCATACATCTTTGTATAATTGATTTTAATAAAAACTTTTACTCAATTAAGTTATTATTACGGTATCACCTATTATCATCGTATCTTATACATAAATAGTGAGACCTTAAAATTGACGATTTAACGTATCTTTAAATATAAAGATTTGCTTTTTATCGCGGGAAAAGATTAAAGAATAATTAAAAGTCATTCAAACCTTAGACCATTCGCGACTTCCTACATAGTATACAAGGTAAGGAAACTACAACGTAGTCAGGTATTATAGGGTAATTATTCTACAAGACCGAATCTTGGTGAGTCTCCCCGAACCTTACCTTGCAAACTATATAGTACTTTTGCAAATTCGTCATTGATAAAAATTAAAACTTTTAATTTAAAACATTATGAACTATAAATTGCTAGTCTAATCATGGATGATTTTACACGGATTGTAAGCCGGATCCATTTTTGACTTTTTTCAATATTATAGTCCATGATAAATCTTATTTAGATAATCATTAGTCATGTTTAATTTTGTTTTCAGAAAAACTCTTTTATTTCTCACAGTCAAGAACTTAAAATAAAAAACCAATAAACATCAACTAAATAAATATCATTTATTTAAACGCCGACATTAACAATTAAGGCATGCAAACATTAAATATGATCTTTAATTATCTATAAATAAACATGCATTTTTCATATTTAAGGCTCCTTCGTCTATAAACTCAGCCACATACATCGAGACAATCGATTGGCGTAAGCCTTATATAAATAACTTCCACTTTAGCAACATTTTATCATAATCTTTCTTAACTATTTTTTTAGGCCCATTGATTCACTAATAAGGGTCTTCCCGAATTTATGAATCCAAGGATTCTTACCAGTTTAAGAAAATTACTTTACAATTTATGTGTATTTTAAATCATATTTAAAACAATCTTTTTAACAATTAACAAGATTATAATATCTAATATGCAAATCCATGTAATTGGCATGATTTTATCATGGATCAATTATTAACAATTAACAAAAACTTTTTACTTAAACAATTACATTAATATATCAAGTTTTTTATATAACGTTGCATACAACTAAATCTCGTCTAATAAATTTTATTAACCTTCAAGATCAAATCTTTTTAACAAAAAAACGCCAAGGGAGGCATTAAAATTAATGATGAACTCTAATTTTGTCCAAACTTAATAGTTTTTTGTAATTAAAGATTCTGCACGATGGTCGTGATGCCCACTGTTGGGTTTTT
Source organism: Tanacetum coccineum (assembly GCA_026074375.1). NCBI lineage: Eukaryota > Viridiplantae > Streptophyta > Magnoliopsida > Asterales > Asteraceae > Tanacetum > Tanacetum coccineum. The sequence goes on along the minus strand of BQNB010037808.1, from coordinate 45,955 downwards.
TATTTCTAATTAACAATTAAAATTTAACACGAAGTACGCAGCGGAAATAAATGGTCACGTTGTTAGAACACATAATTAACAAGATAGAAAACTTGTACCTTTTAGCACGAAATGATACACGTTTAAAGTAACCGTAATACTCCGTCTTCTATATACGCGTGTGTATAATGCCACGCGAACCACAAGAATCAAAGTATGATTCCTTCCAAGGCTTCACACACTATAACGTTCTTTAGCAAACAAATTAAGTTGCTAGTACTTGTAGTGATAAGCAATAAAAACCACCACGTTCTCGTTAGAAATTCAACCCCGATTTGAAACCTTGTGGTTTTTCTCCCTTGGATCGAACCACACAAGAACGAAAAAAAACCACTTTTGAGTTTCGGTTGATCGATTAAACAAAAGAGATGGAGAGAGTATTTAGGGATTATATTTTCAAGCTCCTCAACAATGAATCCCTTAAACTCTATTTATAGGCTAAATTCCTTGTGCTACAAGGTTATACCCTCTCACCTTCTTAATAGGGGTTTATGGCCAAATAAAAAGAAAGGATACTTTCTTTTTCCATTAAATGCATAATAATAACTCATTAAATATTTACTTATTATTTAACATAAGTATGTTATCACATAAATTATATTACATTTAATTATCTTTAATTGTTTTAGTATTAACGCGGGCGTCCCCGTAGGCTCGTATAAATAATCCGGGACTATATTAATTTATACTTGGACATCTTCCAACAGTTTCTTTAGAGTTTTAGGAGGATTGCATGGGCTTACAGTGCCAAGAAAGATTTTACTTGTCTTGAATATCAACAAATAAGATTCATGTTACAACTAAATTACCAATATATCCAAAACAGTAATAAAAATAAGATCCATACAGAACTATGTGGTTTGCTGTCAACATTTAAAAGCGAAAACATACTTGTTAGTTCTTTCATGTCACAGAGTTACAGGTGCTTTTTGTTTGCATCAACATGTCAAAAAGTGATTGACGGGACAGGAACAAAATTAAAGTATCATATGATTACTATAATAAAAAGTACTTGAGAGGAAGAACTCACTTTTTTAATAAGAGCAACTTATTTGAGGTCATGATACCCATAACCCTCTTTGCCATGTAAATAAGTTTGATTAGCTATCAAATACTTATGATTACATGCTTTTTGCTTAACAAATCACGTAACCTCTTAAGCCATTTTTTTTCTGCAACAATGGCTTAGCCACATTCACAAAATGTTAAACTTAGTCTAAACATCCTCCCAACACGTGTGCTGGTCTTCCCTCTTTTCATTTCGCTCTACACCTTGAAAAGTCTGTCAAAATATCGTTTTAGACCAATCTATTGGTATAAGTGTATGTTACAAAAAAAAACCTATTAAACAAAAATGAAATGCAAAGTTGCTAATCGCTAACTGAACCTATTGACGATTAGATACGAAAGCTACAACCTTAGTAAGCACTCTTATTCATGTTGAAATCATATATGTCTCTAGTTTATAGTTTATATCAGGTAATGAACTCTATCAAATCAAACTAACAATAAAACAGAAGCATCCTAAACGAAAATTCATCATTTACCTGTATTTCAAGTATGAGATTGTGACCTTTAAATGCGAAAACAATAATACCAAGGGCATTGAAATTGTTGAAAACCTTAGAAACATGTGATTTATCCTTTATTGGGTCATAGGAGACATTCGACAATCTATCCTCAGCCACTGATGCGATCCATATTATTGTGCAATACCCGACAGCTGTAATTGCGCCCACCAAAGAGATCCCAGCTATCGAGTTCATGTTGGGCAATTAAGAAAGGAGAACTATAGCACATGTGAACACTAAGTACCACTCCGTTGCTGTCAATGTATCTGCTTTGCATGATGAATCACACATAATCTGGAAGAAGACCCTCGACGTTGATCCACCAGTTATTATTAGAGCTACACAAGTTCCCGCAGATAGATAGATAATTAGAAATTTGGTTAAAAAGCTCCCCAATCTTTCTCCTGAGATACATTGTCAATTAACATGATTAGTCTTGTTGCAAAGAATTAGAACATAATTTACAAGAAAGTAAAAAAAAGGTTAACATAAAACATTGTTTCTTCAATCAAATTGAGTTGAGTATTGATATGCTTATTCAGGAGTGTAATAGTGCTTACCAAAGGCTGCATTTGCTAATTGCCCATATCTGTTATACCGGATGCCAGTTTCGTTGATTCATGGAGATTTATTAGCAAGAACAAGGTGTAGAATTGCCATAAGAATGCACAAACCAACAATATGATACCCCATGCCCTATAACAAAGATGTAAAATTATATTAGCTTTTCACATATGTTATGAATATACTTTGTACACGCAACCTGCATATATATTTTATTAACTTTGAGTAGATTGGATTCAAACTCAAACAATATGTTATGGACATATGTGGATAGTATATGACAGCAAAAGAATCAAGTGGTTTGAGGGTAATCTTTAGATTTACTCTTTAATCTTTGTGAATCTAGTTCATGTTTTATTAACACGGTGTTGGTGTATAGTGTTGGATTGTGTGAGTTGGACTAGCTCAAACACGACTAGAGGTGTGTGAGCCTATTGGGGGCACACACGAAAAACATTTAGAGCACGTTTATTAACTTCACGAATGTTTCTTAAGTAAACCATTTAGACAAAAGTCGACAAGACAAGAACCTTTAATATGTCCAATTATGGCCGGCTAATAAGAAGGTTTTAGAGTTAGTGTCTTGGTTCATTGTATCATGGTGATAAAGATGAGAAGGAAGAGTGTCATTAGAGTTATGATAAGGTTGGTGTTTAGATAAGACTTAAACTCTTGTAGTTTAGTCTTATCACAAGGGTTGTGTTGGTGGCTTTATAAAGCCTCATCCCCTCTCTCTATGGGACGGAAAAAACATACAACACACACTCAAACCTGATTTACCTTTCTAGTTCTCCAAAACAGCCAAAACAAAACCCTATACCAAAACAGTTTTGATTTTCGATTTATACAAAACCCCCTATCATTTTTGGTTGTTTGTTTTGGGGTTAATCCATCTGAGATTCGAACCCAGATCACTTTCAGAGGGTTTATTGTTCAGGTTTACTTGTTGTCAAGGCATGACAACAGAAAGATTCGAGCTAGGGATCATTTTGGTGAATTTTGGTTCTACTATAGCAACCAAATTCGGTTAAACCCTAATCCCCTCATTCTGATTTTCGGTATAGTTCCAAGTGAGGGTTATGGTGATCGATTTTTAGTAGGTTTTGATTACAAAGGTTGTATTGGGTACACGTGAGGTTTGGACTAGCATCCGGGCGTGCTTGTTTACGTGTTTGTATGAGCACTCATTGAGGTGACAATTTAGTCACTAGTTTCATATACTTGGTTACGTAATTTTTGTTGGTGACTACAAGGGTATGTCTCTATTTATTTTTCATGTCCCTTATTGTGTGTATATGTATGTTAATTGCTTATACTAGACTAGATCTATCCGCTGCGTACTCGTAAGAGTTAATTAGTTAACTTAATTGTTAGATTCTAATAGTGGCATCACGAGTCAACTTATTTAGTATTTATGTATTACATACGATTTAAAACACGCTAGGGCTGCATGAAATTGGTTTATTTATTGTTTTTATTGAAAATTATGGCAACGACATGCAATCCTTGCCATAAATAATGAATAAACAACCTAGAATCAACACAAATATAATATGATAAAATAAGAAGATTAGATCTAAAATTAAATGTTAATTAAGCTGCCATGATTATTCTATTCTTGTTTTATCTCGGCTGTAAGACTCACGCAATCATGTTATATGATGGATGTGGCGATCTAGGCACTTTAGCAGAAAACCTAGTGAGAGTCTTATGGTTCTCCAATTGGGGAAGACTCTTTTGAGAACTCGAGGCATTATGTGAATTATTGCTTTCATTATAAGAGTTTGTTCCTCAATTTTCAATCTAATTTTTAGTCTATTTTAATTGCTTATATGCGATATGCCTTATGTCTAGTCAATATTTTCAAAATATAGATTTTATGAAACTCTCAAAAACCGGACTAATACTTATAGAGAAATTTGGATTGAACATGTCTAATATTACACACGTAATTTGTATTCTTGTGACCAGTTTTTGTGTTAATTTGCGAAACCGGGGTTTTGGATCAAATTAATGACGAAACATTAAAACTATGAAATTTGATTTTCTTGTGACGCTTTCGTTTTACATGCGTGGTATGGGGTTGAATTGTCTTTAATTTTCTCCCGCCCCAATACATGCTTAGGCCTTATGAGGGTACTTATGGATTTACTTGTGTTTTTCGGACCAAGTAGGAGTTACAATACAGGGTTTGATTATATTTGTAACCTCACCATATTGGCATAAATAAACTAATGTAACAAAAGGGGTTTCTTAACATATAATTTAGCATCATTAGTAAATTGGAAGTACGACTTCACCATTATGGACAAAAAACTATAAGAGACGTTAAGGCGGGTTTAAGTAAGATTCCCAAAAATAAAGTCTGGTTTTTAATACGCTTCGCGTTGCAACTGTTTATCCGTTCTTTGTGCGTCCGAAATGGATGATACGTCAAAAACATTTGACAAAATAAATGTCTTTAATACCAAAAGGTTATCAAAATGTATTCTTAACTTTGTGCTACATGTTGTTTTTGCATGCTTTCTTGTAACACCATTTTTATCACATTTATGTGCTTATATTACCATTTATATGAAGTTTTATGTCTATGCAGCCAAACCAGAACACTGTGCATTTTGGATTGACCTCTCTGGTCAGACCTAAGGGCCTTTCCAATCCATGGCGAATTTTTTCATAGGTCAGATCTATATCAATTTTCGCACGTTCTATTTTGGTGGACTTAAATCGAGTTTCCTGGTCAGACCTCGAACCCGAGGATCGATGAGTCCAAATATGCTTTTGACATTACTTTAGAGTTATATTGTCATTAGTATAATAAATAAAGAGTTGCATTCATTGCAATTACGCTCGTACGCTTTACCTCTTGCCCTTCTTGTTGACACGTGGTCAGCCTTCTGTAATAGTGGGAGGCCAAGTTGGATCTTAGTCTTATTAGTTATTAATTGGGATAGTTAATTCCTTAAGAAATTTAATTATCGACAATACTAATATTTGAACTTTTTCTAAATTGTAGATGACAACCTCGTCAGCTAACAATTCGGTCTTCAGGGGCTTCTTCGAGAAGCAAAAACTGACTGGACCCAACTTTATTGATTGATATCGACAACTTAGGATTGTACTATAAATTGAGGATAAGTTGAATTACCTAGAGCAGCCACTTCCTCATGCTCCTGTAGCTCCTGCGGTCGTTCAACATGTTGCTCTGAAATCTTTGAACAGCTCTACTGCTTGGGGTTAAAGGATCATAAGAGATTGACTGGACTATGCTCATGACATGGAAGCCGAGATCAACGAAATTTGGAAAAACCTCCATGCTAATGACATGTATAATGGAGTTAAAAACTTTGTTTGCCCAGCAGCAAAAGAAGCAAGACTTCTTCAGTAAGCGTGATTTTCACTCTTGCAAACAGGGAAAAAAGAAAGGCAGAGTTTTAGCCGTATGTTCTAAAATGAAGGGTTATATGGGTCAAATCTCAGAGCGTTTTGGGGCAACCGTAAACACTTGGCCCCTTGCTGTAAGTCTGATTTTAATCGGTCTACGCAAGGAATTTGATGGGTTTGTGCAGAATTATAATATGCATAGCCTGGGGAAGACAGTTAACGAGTTGCATGCTATGCTAAAGCTCCATGAGCAAACTCTGCCCAAAAACAACGCTCCTGCTCTACATGCTATTCGAGCAGGTAAAGTCCAGAAAGGCAAAAATCACAACAAACCGCAACCCTCAAAGGCTGCCAGGGGACAAAATCAAGGGAATGGGAAAAATAAGCACGCTTATGCTCCAAGCCCAAGGATTCCCCTCCACCCAAGAGGAAGATAGCAAAAGGACACAATTGTCATGAGTGTGGTGAGACGTGGACACTGGAAGAGGAATACTGGCTCAGTACTTAGCCGAGTTGCTAAAGAAGAAAAAGAACGCAGCCTCTAGAGCTGGTGGTGGTTCAGGTATCTTCATTATAGAATATATTTCCTTTAACGATCATGGATCTATGACAACTGGTTGTGGTATCATATTTGTAATACAACGCATGGTCTAAGGGCAAGTAGGAAACTGAACCCGGGGGCTCTTAGCTTGTATGTGGGCAATGGTCAACGTGAAGCTGTAGAAGTAATTGGCAACTTTGATTTATCTCCCCCTAGAAGATTAGTTATTGTATTAAACAATTAGTCCTTATGAGCCTTATATTACTTGAGGAAGTAATTCAGTTTCCACGTTTGTTACGGAAGATGGTTTTATTAACCGCTTCGTGAATAATACAATTCAAGTTTCTAGGAATAACATGGTTTATTTTAGTGCTATCCCAAGGGATGGTATTTTTGAAATTGATTTGTCTAATTCTTATGCAAATGAAAGTTCTATATATACTGTAAGCAACCGGTAAAGAGCAAGCTAGCGGGGGACTCAGCTCTCTATGATGGCATTTGTCGTCTATGGAACATTCAGCATAGAAACGCATTGAAAAGTATGCAACATGATGGACTTCTCAAATTCAACTGAACCTTGGGCTTTTGAAAAATGCTGTTCTTGGATGTCTGGGAAGATGGCCAGAAAAACCTTTCACACATCAATGGAATGGGTCCAAAGGACTTACTTAGACTAATACACACGATGTATGTTAGCCCATTTAAGATCACTTCAAGGCAAGGAGCGAATACTTCGTCACTTTCACTGACGACTTTAGTCGTTATGGTTATGTTTACTTGTTGAAACATAAACATGAAGTGTTTGAAACTTTCAAAGTGTTTCAAAAGGAAGTAGAAAATCAACTCGGTAAGACCATAAAATCGCTACGTTCTGATCGTGGGGGCGAGTATATGAGTCAAGAGTTTTTTGGGTTCATCTAAGGATCATGGGATTATAGCCATCGGTACTCTTCCCTTACACTCCACACATAATGGTTTGTGTCAGAAAGGAGAAACAGAACCTACTAGATATGGTGCGATCTATGATGAGTAAAACAACTCTTCTTAAGTCATTTTGGGACTATGCACTCTTCGAGATGCTGACGCTTCTCAATATGGTTCCAAATAACGAGGTTGAAAATACACCATACGATGTAAGGCATGGGACAGCCCCTAAGTTGTCTTACTTAAAAGGTTGGGGTTCGTGATGGCAACTTGTAAGCGAGATACTCCTTACAAGCCTGACAAGTTAGACCAGGGCTTTTAAGTGGATCTTCATAGGATACCCCAAAGGAAAAATGGGATATTCAATTCTACTACCCACCGAGAACAAAAGTTCCTTGTTGCTCGGAATGCTGAATTCCTAGAGAATAGTCTTTAAATCAGAAGCAATGGGGAGTCTAGAAGATCTTGAATTGAAATTATTCAAGAAGCAAGATACACGTCCTTCTATAGATACTAGCTTAAATTAATGAAGAGGATGTTCTATAATAGAATGAACCTCTAAGTGTTTTTTCATTCCCATCTCGTAGGTCCACAAGGACACGCGTTCCCATAGAGCGTATTGTGTTTATACATCGATGCTGGGGAACGATGAGTTAGGGGATCACGGTGAACCCAGCTAACTATAAGCTGCATTGTTGACTTGAGTCTGATAATGTTAATCGCATTGAATGTGGAATGGAATCAATGAAATGGAAACGGTAGTTTTGGGTCTTAGTTGAACTTCCTCCTAATGGCAAAACCGTTGGTAGCAAGTGGCTCTTTAAGAAAAAGACCGACATGGATGGAGCGGTATACACCTATAAAGCTCGTCTTGTGGCGAAGGGCTATACTCAAACCTCAGGGATTGATTATGAGGAAACCTTCTTATCTGTTGCAGACATTAGAGCTTTAGGGAATTCTTTTAGCCATAGATGCGTATAATGACTTGAACGAGATTTGGAAATGGATGTCAAAACTGCCTTCCTCAAAGGATATCTCAATGAATAGGTTTACATGGTGCAACCGGATGGTTTTGTCAATCCGAATATCCAAACCGAGTATCAAGCTGAAACGTTCCATTATGGCTTTAATGCAGCATCAGGCAATGGAATAAGCGTTTTGTTGGATGAAATAAAAAAAATTGGTTTTAGTCCAAAATGTCTGATGAGCCATGTGTATATCTTAAGCTAGTGGGCAGTATATTTTTTTTGATTTTTGAATTATAAAACAAGAATGAAACTTTCGAGGATGAAAGGATCTTCAAACCAAATCAACAAACACAAAACGAAGGAATCTTGACACTAGTCCCCGGCAACGGCGCCAAAAACTTGATGTAAGTTTTATATACCTAAAATATACTATAAAATAATATTCCACAAGAGTAATTAAGAAAATTACCAAGTTACCCTTGATAAAATTCACTCTCAAAAATATATAATATAATATATAATATGTATATTTAACCGGGTAAGTATGATCACCCGGGTCGTTTCCCCAACGACTAGTGAAATCGAAACCTCGTTTAAGCTTGGATTCTGATTTGAATGAAGCAAAGATATTTTTGATATTCTATAACTACTAAATAAAAAGCAATGATTTCAAAATTTAATTAAAAACGCGAAACGGGACACTAAAACTAAGGCCAAAAACCTAAATTCTATAAAATTAAACCTAATTTTTATTTTCCTTTTAAAATGTATTCTAATTAGCTAAAAACGAAGTTTAAAAAAACTAGGACGAAAACGGAGTTAAAACGAGGGTTAAAATTGAAAACCGAGAACACGAACGAAACCCGTTCTTTAAAAAGATGAATTTTTGCAAAATAGACTTTACGAAAGTGAAACTAATTTTCCTACGAACTTTATATAAAAAGAAAATTTTATAAAAAAGATTTTTATTTTTCTGATTATTTTTCTATTTTTTATGATTTTTTAAAGTTTTTAAAGAAAATAAAAGATTAAAAATACTAAACTTAAAGTAAAAATTCTAGAAAAAATTCAGAAAATAGCTTAAGCTATTAGAAACCTAGGAAAAATAAGCCCGAAGTTGTAGCTTATAAAATAAGCTACGAAATAAGCTTAACAGCTTATTAAGCTTATAAAGCCAAAAGGTGTATAAAGGTTTAAAGAAAGGATATGAAAACGGATGAGCTATTGTAGCAAACTGGTTAAGGTGTTGGTGTTGTGTATGGGAGGTCGTGGGTTCGAGGCAGGCTAACCCCACTTTTTGCACTTTTTATTTTTTTAACTTTTTATAAAAAACTAAATATTGGGACTTATAAAGGACACAAAATTAAGCATTTTTAATAAAAGACACATAAGCTGAAAACCACTAATAAGCCTAAAAACAGCTTATTAAAAAGCTGTGACAGTAAGTGGGGTTTTGGGCTTGTTTTCACTTAAACAACTATAATAAGCTCAAATTAAGCTCAATTCTAAAAAGGAAAAGTGATCTAGATAGCTTATGATTTGCTTAATCTATAAATGCAAAGAAATCTAAGCTAGAAATCCTCTTAAGCTACTGAATTTAAGCATGAATTAAGCAAACTCAGGAAATAAGCAAATTAGCACAAAATTCAAATAAGCTAAATACCTTAAAAAGCTAAACTGGACTCTAAAACTTTAAGGACTTATTAAACTACTTATAATCTATCTATATAAGCTATAAAATCTAGAATCATAAGCTAAATTAACAAATTAAGATTCTAAAATTCCTAAGTACTATTTTTGGCTTTTTGAAAAATTACAGGAATGGTCCCTGAGGACTTACCCCGACAACAAACTAAGTCCAAATAAGCCTTAAAATAAGGTGAAGTTAAAAACAGCTTAAAATTCAAAACTCAAAAGACAAAAGTTATAGAATAAATTAAGGAGATCAACTTTAATAAAAGCACTATGGGATGAAACTCAAAGATAAGCTCTAAAAGAGCTTCTCAATAAGCTGTCCTCAGTAAGGAAGCATTTGAGCTTATTTTTACTTAAATGTTTGCACAAAGCTTGATATAAGCTCAAATTGAAAACCAAAAGCTATTCTAGTTAGCTTATGATGTGTATGAACTAGAAAGGATAAGCTACTTAAACAGAAAACACTAGAAGCTACCTAAATTTGGGGATAAAATAGGTAAACTCAGGAAAAGCACTTAAAACCTTAAAAATCAAATGAGCTAAAATGCAAAATAAGCTAAGACAGAACCTTAGCTTTTGAAAACTTAACAAACAACCTATAAGCTATGAATTCAAATTATAAAAACATATACTTAAAGCTAGAAACTCAAATTTAAAAGCTAAGATAGATTACTACTGTTTTTGGTTTTTCTAAGTTTTTGAATGACATTTGACAGCAAAATTAAGCTAGGAAAATAAGCTAGGAAATAAGATTAAGGACTTAATCTATATTAAACTATAACTAAACTATAAAATGCTAAAAGATAAACTATTAAATCCTAAAATTGATGGCTTAAATTGGGCTTAAGAATCAGCAGTACTAACTTTTGTTAGTACTGCTGGTGCAATTGGTAAACCAAGCACACACTTGTGCAGGTTCTCCTAAAGGCTACTACTTCCTTAAACACACTTGCTAGAACATAAATTTTAACTCCTAACTTACTCTAATTTAACATCTAACTTTTGAAAACTCATCTTTTACTAATCTCTAATGTTTTGACAACTGACTCAAGTAGAAACCAAGGCTCACTTTGACTATTTGAGGTCAAAGTGAGTTATGCCAAACACTCCTTTATACACTTGACAGTTTTTTAAACAACTTATGAAATGAAATCTAATAAACAATTTATCACTACCAGATATTTAATAGTTAATAATAAGCATAATAAACATGAATTAACAACTAATTCTAGCTAAAACTTAAAATCCACAAGTTATACTACTATTTTTGGTGTTTTTATG
>BQNB010037808.1:2587-32719 GCA_026074375.1 Tanacetum coccineum | reverse complement strand
TTTATGATTTATGTGTATATAATGTTTATATAGTAAATCACCATCTAGGAAACATATTAACATGTAAAATGGATTTTTACTCTTGATCATGGTTTGATATACTTGTTCCTATGTTATATTGATAATAAGAACATGTTGGAATAGAAGTATAAGCATTATACAAGTGTTGGTTAATTTATAAAAAGTATATATGAATTAATTGTTTAAAAGTTTACTTGTTAAGTTTATAAGTAAAAGAAATGAGAGAACTTGTTATTCTTGACAAATGATAGACTAGAGGACTTAAAATATATGAGACTTATGATATAAAATATGGTAGAGGACTTGTAATAATACATTGATGCCAAAAAGTTTATAAAAGTAAGTTTAAACACGTTTTAGGTAAAAACCTTAAACCTACTGTTTGAAATTCGAAAATAAGATATTTATTTTATATTTTATAAAAATAGTAGACATCACGAGCTTTCCGAATCTATAAAGAACTCGAAAGACCGAGTTATAACGAAGAAGTTATGAATTTTGTAAGTTTACAATGAATAGTGCTTTTTATAAAATATATTTTATAAAACCTATTTTGATAACAGAAAATTATAAACTTTTGGATATTTTATTTCAATAATACATATCATGAGCTTTCCAAATCTATAAAGAACTCGAAAAATCGAGCTATAACGAAGAAGTTATGCTATTTGCAAGATTACGATAATTATATTTATAAAAATAATTTTATAAAGTGTATGAACAGTAAAAATCACTATTTATCAGAGGGTTAAAAATATTAAAATGTAATATCTTGATATATCTTTTAATACGAAAGCGTGGACATAAAGAACGTACAAAACAGACTTAAAACGAGAAAGATACACACTATTTTATACTTGTGCACTATTTCCTGACGTGAATAGTGTTGGCTCGTTTTTAATAAAAAAAATTATGAAACATTTCAGAATCACTTAAATAATATTTATATATGTTTAAACATTATAAATACTATTTTACAAAGGCGATTGAACTATTTATACGATTATACGAGTACAAATACATGGTTATTATTTATCAAATGCGATTTAAATATTTTTCTACAAATACAATTAGATGGTGATGTAGCTATATAGAATTATATATGGTATTAGTTATTCAAAGTACTTAGTACTCATACGACCTATAACTAATTAGGTTGCATTCGGACGTTTACGTGACGTATTTTCATTATGTGATTTACATTGTTGATTCATTCACTCAAGGTGAGTTCATAGCCCCACGTTTTACAATTTCAATGATTTACAAGTTTTGGGGTGAGAAACATGCTCGGTTTTACAAATTGGACACAAGTGTACATTTCATTCAAAGATTACGTGTTTGCCTAAGTAGCGATAGCCCACTATCATGAACTATCAATTACTGGATTGTGAGCGCGAATGTTATAAATAGATCTATTGGGATTGACAATCCCCGCATGTGAATTGGTGCCAATCAATGCCAACTTGCGTATACCATGTCGTATTTGGGATGTTTCAGGTTAAACATCATCATGGGCAATGTTGGCAATTTATATTGCAAGTCATTCAAGTCAAGCTTCAGTATTATAAGCTTAGGGAAACGTAATGTCATTTTTGTGATAGTTGTATATAATACTCTGTCACAGGGGAAATCTTGTGGTCCTACATTATACATTATTCAAACCTGTGAATTCACCAACTTTATGTTGACGTTTTAAAGCATGTTTTTCTCAGGTCAATAAGGTACAAGTGCAAAGGATATATTGGTGGTAAATCATTTTGGGAGTCATGCATAAAGATTTAGAGGCATTACATTTTGGGAAATATTTGTTATGCTCTAAAGTCTCTTCAATGTCAAGGTTAAACAAGTTAAGCCATTGAGCTTTGTAACAAACAATTTATAAAATCCTATGTATCATTATTAAAATGACTCATTTAGAGGTCGTTCTCATATTCTTGTGTTATTGATCTATGAAGTAACACACCCCAGACTCATATTCTGCTACGACCTAATTTGGGGGTGTTACATTGTATGAGACTTAGAGGATGTTCTGCTTCTGGCTTAGCTTGACACGGGTATGAGAATCAGTGAAAAAGGGCTGATTAATGGGGCTGATAAAAAACAACAGCTAAAAGAGTCCAAGCCGCTGAACATATCACCCGCTGAGTAAGAATGCGACACTAAACCCACTGATCTGGTCATTAAACTGACCGCTGACCTCGGTCGTTGATGTGGTGGTTGAACCACTGAACCAGTCAGTGATAACTCCATGTCGCTGATTGAACCAACCCGCCAAATTCTAAGAGTCTGAACTCGTGCAAATACACTGTGTAAAAATCAGAGGGTGAATGAGCGTTATTAAGTGGTATGAGTAGCTGATAAATATCAGCTAAGTCATATAAAATGGGTATGTTTGAAATTGTTTAGTGAGGTAAGCCTGACCAAAGACCGTTGGGTCATCAAACCACTAGGTCATCAGACAGCTGGGTCATCAGACCGCTGGGTCATCAGGGATTTACGACATGCACTCCTAGGGGTCTAATACACTTCACTAAGTTGTAACCATCAGAGGTTTTGATGAACCCTTGTATACCTGAACCAAACCCACTGATCAGCAGAACTTTTACGTACAAGTCGATTGGTTAATCAGGGAATGATGGTTAGTCAGTGATTGCATATCAAGGTTGATGAAACATCAAGGGTTTTTTAAATTGAAAATAGGGTGTTTAGTGAGAAACTAAGATATAATTGTGAGCTTGGACTTCAAAGGTATTATCTTTAGTGAATTTGTTTGTCGGGGTTTTTTGTATTAATCAGGTAATACATGTCAAGTAAGTGACTGATCATCGTAACTTGGTCCCCATAAAACACAATATAAACTTGTTGAACCACCCCTAACTCAAAACAAGAGAATCCATGGGACTTTCACCTTTACTTTAAGCAAGGCCTAATAATTTTCTATACTAACTGTAGAGCAACAATCCTAACAAAGAAAGTAGACAAGGGAGATGCCCACTTACACAAAAAGAAGTCGGTATGATGCTGAGAGCACTTGGATATAGCAAAGATGTACATCTTTATGTCGCTTCTGGTGAAGTATATGGCGAGGATGAGACACTAGCACCCTTGAGAGAACTCTTCCCAAACATTTATTCAAAAGACACCATTGCCACCAAAGACAAGCTCGAACCATTTTCTACATTCTCATCTCGTATGGCTACACTTGATTTCATTGTATGTGATGAAAGTGACGTGTTTGTTACGAATAATAAAGGCAATATGGCAAACATTTTGGCCGGTAGGAGGTATGTTCATCTTTATGATTTTACAGCTTCCGATCTAGTGTGACTTTTTGGTCCAAAAGGGTTGAAAGTAACCCGACCTGTATTTTGTTGGTGGATTCCTGAAGTGAAGTAAAGTTGGATATGTGGCTTAAGGCGTGTTATCAGGTTTCTAGACTACTAGTATTTCTGATAAATAAAGTTCATTAATCATTGTATTCAACTAAATAAATCATTTTGAAATAGTAATTAACTTTTTGTTATTATACTTGACACAACAGTTACTCATCACAAATATTAGAACATTTTGACCCAAAATAAGTTTCTGGTCAATTCAACTTTGCATGACCTGCTAATTTTACGTAGGCTTGACCATGGAACTAAAGTCCCAGAGTGGGCAATTTTGACCCGCTTAGTTGTGATTGGGTTGGTTCCAGTTATGTTTGATCTCTACTTGGTCAAACGGGTAAAAATGACCCATTCTGACCCGCCATGCAACCTGGCCAATCCATCTATTTTTGCCATCTTAACATAGTGGTACTCGCTAGATTCATACTGATTACAACCATAACAAATGCCTGGTCTTACTACTTTTGCAAAGGTCACAATACCCATGACGACAACGCATAATGTGGAATTGGAGTTGGAGTTACAAGTTAGGTAGTGTGCTACAACACTTAAAGCACCATACTAGATTCATTGTCGTTACTGGACAGAGGTTAATACTCACACGGGATTTATGGTAATTATACTTGACGATGATGAAACAGCGAATACAGATTGAAAATGCAAACGGAGGTTCATACACCCGTCCCCCAACTAGTTTTGTAGTGTTGAGAGTTTCAAATTTTAGTTTTTTATGTTTTCACTTTTGGTTAGTAAACTTAGTAAAGGTTCGCAGTTGGTGTCGAGGTGTATCAATAGGTGGACTCTGTTAGACATTTTTGTTGTTTTTTAGCTTGTTGTATTTTTGGTGGTAATGTAAGAATATTAGAAACTGTAAATGACTGCTGTTGTTTATTTATTTGTTGGCAGAATATATCAGCATTCTTGATTTGTTAGACCAAGCTTAGTTTGGGATTCAAACAGGTCGAGAGATTGTTACACGAGTAGTTAACTAGTAAACCTTAAGGAATGGTCCTAAGATGGTAAGATGGTGTGTTAAAACCCATTTAATAGCAATGTATCTCTCAAATGCATCATTAGTTAGACACGGTTTGCCAGTTGATGATTTCAACAAACACTAGAGGAAGCCTCATTTATTCCTTATCTACAGAACTAATAGCAAGTAACTGTTAGATTATGTGAGTTGGTTCCATATTTTATACGTTAGAAATACGTGAGCCTATTGGGGGCACACACGTTAATACACGAAGAATACGTTTAATACTTCACATAACGTTAAATGTAAACCAAAGGGACATAATTAGACAAAAACCGAGCCCTAGGGGGTGGCAATGTTTGGCCGCCCTCCTATGGCTTCTAGAATGGTGTTTTGGGTTATAATTAAGAGATAAGGAAAGAAGTGTTTTGATAGTTATGGAATGAAGAGTTTTCTTGTTCTACAAGGACTAGGTTTGGGTGCATATATAAACACCCATAACCTACCTCATTATTCATTCATTCACAACACATACAAATCCTTAAAATCCTTTCAAGATTTTTGGTTTTCCTCTCCCTAAACCCTTCGACCGATTTTAATCCTACAAGGGATTTCGGTTCACCCCTTTTCCTTTGTTCGAAGTTCGGTAAAACCCTAACAAGGGTTTTAGGTGCGATTTGAGTTCCCACGTGCTAGAGATCAATTCTAGCAAGCTTCAAGGTTTTGGTTTACATATTGTCTAGTCAAAAATATCAAAGAACCCAATTAGGGTTTCGTTTTTCTTAAATTTGGTTCAACCAAATTTGCATAAACCCTAATTAGGGTTTGTTGATTTTTGGTCCAAGCAAACTAGGGTTTTGGTGGGTGGTTTTCGGTTCAAGAAAGAGCAACACAAGGTGTTCGTGATACGTGGAGTTTAGACCAGCATCTAGACGCATTCGGTTGACGTGATTGTGTGAGCAACCGTAGAGGTGGTAATTTAACCACTCCTAGTTTTAAGATCAAAAGCAAGAGGTACGTATTCCTATCTATTATGTGCTAATCTTGATGCTAAAACTAGATCCATCCGCTGCAGCTAATTGGTTATCTAGTTTGTTATATCCCAACAGTGGCATCACGAGCCAACTCGTTTTGGCATTATAGGTTACATGATTATGATTTAATATTCACGCTTAGTTTACACGCCTAATATTAATTCACATGCTTGATCTGTTGCGTTTGTATTTTATTTTTTGTTTTACTAGTAAAATATGGCAAAGATATGCAAATCCTTGCCATAATTAATAAAATATGTAGATCTAGATCTTGAAAACTATTAAAAGTTAATATAGGTTAAAAAAGAAAGATAATTAACTTGTTAATTTAGATGATATTAATTCCTTTTTAATTGTGTTCTAAAAGGAAGGTGAATCATATTATTTAATTAGAAGATCTTGATTTTAATTATGGTAATAAAATCTTTTATTAGAAACTAGATCTTTTAATTGTTTAGTTTGATTTTGTTTCTTTTTTCCCGTCTATAAGACTTATGCAATCACTTTTGTGATGTATATGGCGATCTAGGCACATTGATGAAAACCTAGTGAGAGTCTTATGGTTCTCCAATTGTGGAAGACTCGCAAGAGAACTAGGACTTTACATGTTTACTAGTTTTAATATGTCATCTTAATTGTATTTGTCTGCTTATGTGCATAGTTGTTTACTTGATTACCCGTTTATACGTCTAATATATGTGCAATACGGACTAATACTTAGAGAGAAAGATGATATTAAACCGGTCTATTAATTTTACATGCCTAAATACATGTTCATTGTGACCTGCTATTTGTTTTGTGGAAAACTTGTTTTTGAGAAAATTATTTAGACACTAAACTATGAAACTTGATTTCTTGATTAATTAAAAACTGGACATTATGAATCATTGGGAAGTACGGCGCACCTACTAGAACAAACTATAAGAGAAGTTTAAGGCGGAGTGGTCAACATTCCTAAAGAATTTAGGTTTTTAATATGCTTCACGCTGACCTGTTTCTCCGCTTCTTTGTGTGTTCGATTGGAGTTACCGAGAACCTATGATAATACAATGTCGCCTATAAGGTTTTTAAAACTAGTGCTATAAAGTTGTTTGCATGCTTCTTTGTACACTCTTTTAACACATTTATGTGAATACCCCTATGTGAAAATTTTAAGTCTATGCCAACCAACCAAGAACATGTGCATTTGGTTTGGCCTCTTTAGTCAGACCTTAGGGTCATTCCAACCCATGGCAAAAAATTTCATTGGTCAGACCTTTGGCGATTTTTGCACGCTCTTGCTTGGTGGACTTAAATCGAGTATGCTTGGTCAGACCTTGGACACGAGGCATAAGATGAGACTAAACATGCTCTCGACATTATTACGAGTTTACTAATGTCTAGAAAAGTCTCATAAATCTAAGAGTTGCATCTAATACAATTAACGTTCGTCGCTTACCTCTTGCCCTACTTGTTTACACGCTGGTCAGACCTCCGGTAATAAGTGGGAGGTCAAGTTGGATCTTAGTCTTATTAGTAATTAATTGGGTAGTTAATTATTTTAAGAATTTAATTATCAAAAATACTAAAATTAAACTTTCTATGTTCTGATTAATTATGTTGTTGCAACATAATTCGTAAACGAAAGTTTTTTTTCTTAAAAAGACAAACATAGTCTCTTTTTCTGGTAAGAAGAGTGAGACTTACTCCTATCTTTTCTCCTTGCTTGACGAAACTAAGATAGGATTCAATTGAAATTTCAATTATATATAAACTCCCATACAATCTTTCATTACCCTTTTTCGGTCATTAAATAATTGAAAGATAATATATTTTGTGTAACTAGACAACATTTTGTCTATAGATATCAAAATAAAAATATCTTGCACTTGTCAAGACGATGTATGAGTTTTAAATGATAAATAAAAGGAATTCTCAATAAACCGCAATGAGTAAAGAAAAATACTAGCATGTCTTCTAGGTATTTTTCTTGGACTTACGTTATTCCTTAAAGTGCTACACACCATTGTGGCTATGTAAATCAATTAAGTAGGAATGCATGCAAATTTTCAAGTTAAATAAGAGCATGAATGGCTAGTCCCTCATCTACATACGTAGAACTTCATATTCTTTATACAATAATATCTAAGTACATTGATACTTGTAGGCATTCTAAGAGAGTAGGAAAGTAAATAAAATCGTTATTTGCTTTCTACTGGTGATGTAACACTTACAATGTTGACAAATCCAGTGGGACCTTGCGTTGTCTTACTGAAATGACATTCATGTAATGTTGTCAAATTCAGTGGGAGCTACAAGCTTTATTTCCTTGTTAGTTACCCATATTATTTCTAGTTTGCTTTGAAATAATTCCTTACTTTCCGAATATGAACTATCATAGTTTTAAGGAAGATTGCATTTTATTTTATAAGATAGTACGTTGCCTTTCTGATGTTCCTTTCCGAATCGTTATCTATAGAATAACAATCCATAATTCCTTATTAAAATGTGATGGTTCGAAATCTACTTGTAACTATCTGTGACACTATCATATTGTTTATACAAACGAGAACTTGTTGTATTGTTTGTCTACATTAGATAATGTTGTCCCGTACACAAGTGGGAGAAATCTTAAGTGTGTGTAAGGAACAACATATAACAATATGAATATTGGTATCTTTTGACCGCAAGGTTAGAAAGCTAATAAATCTACTAGGACTTAAACACACAAGATGTTTATTGCCCTATTACATTTAAATGTCAAGATATAATGTAAAGCTACTTCAATATTTTGACTATATGTTTTAGTCAAAATAATCATGGTTAATTATATAATCATGATGCAGAAGTATGAAATTAACTTGAAATTACTATTGAACTCAAGAGTTTGCGTTCATGATTACTTTAGTTAGTATAATTATGTTTACTTGGTAAGACATAATTATAAAGTCCTTGAATTAATCAATGACTCGTAACATAAAGTATGTAGTAAAATTGTTATGTCTTCTTGTTAACACATAAACATGAAGTCGTTGAATTATTCAAACACTTATAACGTATACTTGACATGTTCTGTTTTCTTGTAAACACGTGAACATAGAAGTCTTGAACTATTCAAAGAAATATACGTTACAGCATGCACTTGGTTTAAAATACTTTGTAATCAATTTGGCTCGACTAATTTGGTAAGTATTTGACCTAAAGAGAATTAAATTATCTAAGGAATTCTGATGAAGTTTCACAATTCCAATGCGCATAGAATACCACATGATTATGGTATGTCTAATGTGTTGAAACAAACTATATTTATAACTTTTGATTTCTGATAACTCTAATTGCTCTACCTCTAAAATCTATCAAGGCTAGAAAATTATGTGTGTCATTGATACACTCAATATAGTTCTAACCTAGAAGGTATTCAAAACATTATCTATTTATGGATTTAGATGAATCCCATTATGTCTTGATTAAAGTTCTAAAATTTGTTAAAATCTTATGAAGCATATTATTAACAAGCTAGAGATGAGAACTTAAAATGGGTTTTGTGTTTCCCAATCAAGAACAATTTATTGTTGCTTAAATACTTAGTATTTAGAGAATTTTCTCTACTTTCAAAAGTAAGTGGGAGCATCTAGAGATCTTTAATATATTCAAAAACAAAATACATAATCTTCTGAATTCACTTACTGATGTCATACTGAGGTTAAACATGGAAATGTCAAATCAAAGTATAATGTAACTCTCATTCATAAATACGCAAGGATGCCTCATCACTTGAGTTATATTTTAATATCAACGCTGAGAGATATAAGTTAGAGGATCATAACAAATCTGCTAACTAAAAAGAAGAATTATCGCATCTTGGATTTGATAAATATCTTAGAACTATGAATGATAAGATGTAGTCCTTAAAAGACAATCAATGTTTTGAGCTTAATTGATCTTTCACCAAACAGTAAAACTGTGAGGTTAAAATGAGTTTCTTTGGAAGAAAGGCTCACAAGGACAAAATTGTATACATATTAATGCCTAAATGATGATAAGAGTTTTTTTAATCATACTAAAGCAATTGATTGTGATTAAATTTTCTTTTATATACGCATTAACTATATAAAGATAATTAATTGTCATATATGTTGCCTTGAATATGGAATATGACAATTAAGTTTTATAACTCTTTCTTTTATGATTACCTTTGCGAGGACAGTGTGTAATTAAAAGGGTTATGAGTCCATAAAATCTTTATAAAGTATACAAGATTAAAGAATCCAAATGTGGATTAGATCATGCATCTAGGAGTTGAGATCTTAAGTTTAATTACAATATGATTTTTGATTAAATTAAGATAATTCTTGAGTACACCTGACATCAAGTGGGAGCACTACGTTTTTCCTTAAAATTAATATGTTGTGTAACATATTGAAAGTATTATTCCATCTAAGCTAGATGTTAATCCTTGAGATTGGAATGAAACTTCACTTGGGAATTTAGGAAATAAAACAAACGACCTTTGAATAAATGTTTATTGAAATAAACATACGATGTGATTAAGTCTAACACAATACAATATATCATTGAAGCAAGTCTTAAATAATATATTTCACTTGAGATAATTTATTACATGGATGGAAGCCTTGTGTTTTTAACTAAGGATTCATCATGTATATATTATATTGTGTATGAGACTGGTTGTTACTTTTACACAAGAGCAAGACGAGCTGACAACAACAATATCTAATTGAGAGTGATTTAGATGACTGTTAAAACAAACGTTTACGAATTATATAAGGCATAGTATTGTTTGTTTACACTGATGCTAGAGGATAATCAATCCTAGCTAAAGTAGGATTCCATCATTATGATAAATAAATCTGCTAACTAGATATGCGCAACTAAGAGCAGTGTTACAATACACATTAAAGAATTAGAATACTTTACATTTTATGAAACTGTAAAAATGACTGTGTCAGATAGGTATGTTGCTGACTTCAAATACCCCTTAAAGGTACTGTCACATTTCAATACTATGATTCTTGCAATAGTATGCAAATATACAAACGACACTCATCAAATCATTCAAATCTTTCACAAATTTGTGAATTTGAAACAAGTATTCAGAAAGTTTACTCAGATGACTATTTAGCTTTCTTGTAAAGAAAAAGTTAAAAATGTTGGAAACATTAGACTTCAACTTACTAATTAGTCTTATGCATATCTGTTTTATTAGTATTTGGATAATTGGGATTGTAAGATAATTTTTACTTTCTGATGAATAAAGATACTTTGTATTTGCTATTCATTCATATAATAATTATTATCCTATATTTGCTTGTTAAATCCTTGAATGATTTTATCATGCTAAATATGTCCATTGTTGGTTAACAATATAGGAATATTGTTACATAAGGCAAATGTGAGTGTTTGTTATATTTTATGAAAATACGGATTGTTCCCGCCAAACTCATATGTATTCAAAAGGGATGCATATTGGATACCCCAACTTTCGAGCATTTACTTTTGAATCCTTGTCATGAGTAAGATGTCAAAAATGGTTTAAATAAAATCGTCCTTAGACTTGAGATACAAACAAGTTCTGTATGTGTGGATATCACTTTTGTAATTATATGTCAAAAGCTATCCTGAATAAGGTAGTTATAAAGGCTATTTTTTAGGGTGATGTGAAGCAGCATCCACAACACTTGTAGTCAACAAAGGATTTGTTCCTCCACTTAATATATGTGCAGATAGATGCCATTGGGCCCTTTCCAGATTTAATCAGATAAATGTATAGCCGTACCCAAAGGATAATCTAAGATGATTATTGATTACATTTGGTATATCTGAATTATTTCTGTAACGAGAAACATAATGTTAAACTATATGAAATGAGTTAGGATCCATATCCATAGTTTAACGATATCAAAAACAAAAGGATGATTATAAAGCAAGAAATGCATAACCATTAAAGCTGAGAGTGTTCTTGAAACTTTATCACAAGTATTTCTAATTTAAAGGCAATGCGAGTGTTGCTAGACGTTTCTATTGTCGGTATAAATGCTAACTGCTACTCCAACTCCCAAGTGGGAGCTGTTGGATTATGTGAGTTGGTTCCGCATTTTATACGTGATGTGCTGTCGTTGTATGTATGATTTACTTATTCAAGTTTTAAATTTATATTTTGCCGACTAAACCAAAAACAACACGTTAACGGGCAGTGTACCCGGTCAGTAGTAGTTTCGTGGTAAGTAGGGTGTCGAACACTTGAAGCGAGGTTAAATCTATCAATTTAATTAATATCTTGGTTATCTAATCTTTGTTAATTCTATTCTATTCTAACCTATGTTAAACCTATGTCAGTCCTAACTCCTAATGCTAACGGGAAAAGGAGGTTTTCAGCCTGAGAGACTGGCACAGTTTGTTTGGTGACTAAAATCAATTCAAGCTACTTTAACCCACGCAAATCAATTAACAGAAGATAAAAGAGCAGTCGAACCTTATATAAGAAAATTGTATTAACCATTATTAATCCGATTAGAAAGTTGGTTTGTTTATTTAGTGCAATGATTTCTTCTCTCGAGGTGGCATATCATTCTTAGACTTAGGCGTTACTTCTTCCTAAGACCTAGACACATTAATTCTGTCACAATTAAAGTATCCGCATAAAGCATCCTATGTGCTGATTATAATCTATCTTAAGGATTAAAGCAATGGTGATCTTGTTAAACCCTAGCTCATAGAGACTTTACCCACTTACCGCTTAATGGCAATCTATACACTAGTAGTCCACTTGTCTAACTATCCAATGGAATCAGAACGTTATTTGTTGAATTATCTAGGTCACCTGCTAGTCAACACGATCAATAAACCATCGGCAATATCTAATTAACTAGTTAAGCCCAAAGCGTATCCTAGACACAAACTTAGAAGGACAATACTTGTGTAACTATTATTCTAGATTTATAAATTACTATATGGAGAGCTATCCTGGACTGTAGATCCGCTTGGTCTACTTTTCTAGATCCAGTTGAATGATAGGTCGCATACAAAAGCGCGTAAACAAGTATAAATTGATAAACATAAACAAGCACTCAACGATAAATCAAGAAATCGATATAAACAAATACCAAACATTTAAATCTTCATAATAATGGCTAATACCCGAAGGAATTAGCCTTCAAACATCATAATAAATACAAGAGTAATTATTCAGCCAAGGTAAACTAACCGAGTTAACGAATGATACCAAAAACTGAACGATTACAAAAGAATATGGAATTACACGATGTCTCCTATGGAATTGAATACGTTGCTCGACCTCTTCTGCTCTTTTTCTCCTCTGAAAATTGACTTTTGTGGTTTAGGTATCGAGAATATGATTTAGCACACTTAAAACTCATTTTTGAGTTTTCTATTTATAAGGTCTGGAAGTCGGTTGAATACGGCGTATCCAAGGAGTTGGATACGGCGTATTGGGGTTTCTTGGAGTAGGGACCACGTTTGATATCTTCCAGAATATTATTATATCCATATCTTGAATACGGCGTATTGAGTCTTTCTGGATACGGCGTATTGAACTTCATTCCTTTTGTGGTCTTTGGTGAATGCAGGCACGGATATGCCGTATCTTCTTGATGGATACGGTGTATTGGTCATCAGAATAGTAATCTTCCAAAATATCTTCATTTAAGCTCCAGAATGCGTGCCTTTTGCTAAGTTTCACCAATCACTTCATAATTACCGCAATTCTCAAATATAAACGATTAAGTAACAGTTCTTTGTAATAATTATACAAAATGGGTTAATATCATAGGATAAATGATGCTATAAATTAGGTACTATTTGATGTCATCAAATATCCTCTCACTTGAATCCTACTTGTCCTCAAGTAGCCTTTAGAAGTCTTATAAAAATGTAACCCTAAGGATATTTCCATTAAAGCATCTATTCATTTAATTACCAAACACCTCACAAAGTAGGAAGATGAAAACACTCAAATCACTCAACTAATCTATGTGGTAACATGTAATTAATTCGCTCAATTTCTTGGTCATGATGAGTATTCTATCATAAGCTTGGCAAGGATACATATCTCCACCACTAAAGATAAGGAGTAACAAGTTTATAAAGGTAAATATGGGTTTTAAATGGAAAGGCGTACGGTTGATTACTCTAACTAATCTTTCATCGATACCAATGTTCCAGGAGGGCGACAAAGACCACACATACACACCCGAATCCACGGGATAGACACATGTGACTGCTCATTCCCACCTCAAAAAAGCTAAAGATTAGGACTAGTAGAGTAATATAGGGTAGGAACCTTCTAACTTTCACCAAAAGTCATAAACCAACGAGGCAGCTGAGACATGCATACACACCCGAATCCATGGGATAGACATACACGCTCGATCACATCCCCGTTCGAGTAAAACCAGCGGCTAATCATCAGGTGAGAGGGAAGTAAATTGTTGTTAAATAAAAATCAAGAAACAAATAGATTAAGACTAAGATACAAGTTGCTAGACACTTATTTTCCCGACCGTTATTATGACAAAGACACTACTATTTACAACGTCTTGATCATAGATCAAAAACAACAACCTAAGTTGGCGTTCCCATAACGGTCAACTTCCCAATCATCCCAAAACTTTACATACTCTACAAGGTAAGTAGCGATATCTTCCACTTTGTACAATACTTTACATCGTTGATTTTCTTAGACGTATCAACGAATAATTGATCCTTCATGTAATTCCTTCAGTAATGATCTTTGCGAAACGATTATCATAAAACTTTCTCTCTCTTTTGGTATTTTTCACATTTTTTCTTTTTTTTCTAACTATACTTCAAATCTCGGTGTAGTTTCACCATCTTCACGATCATAATAACTCCGGATAATTCCTTCAGTAATTCTTCATTCTCCGGATTCACCAATAATTGTGACGGTAGAAAAATCACAAGAGTTTTGACTAATATACATTCCCATTTGCAATGTGCAAATTTCCAACCGCACCATAGATAGAAAATGACACAAGACTCAAGAAATACAAACTTTAAGCAACTAGCAACTATAAATTAAACTTAATCTAACAGGGTAGGTTAAGTTGTAATGGTGTAATGAAACAAATAATTGGTGTAAATTCCTAAAGGATTGGCTCTACGGGTTGTTCTAGGGGTATCTTACTCTAAAGTAGTTAGTTAATAAGCAACATGTATACGCGATTTGGGTGTAATCCTAAAATTTACCAATTTAAACAAGTTACTCCATCTAAATCCATAGTACTTATTATTGTGGTCTCGAATAGATATACCAAGCCAAGTTCTAAAGTCTACAACATCACCGGCACACTCATATTTTTGTGGAATTTGGGTAAACATTTGGAAACGGAATGGTTAAATCCTCACAATATCTATCAAGGGTTATTGTGTGCGGGTTATGTAACATCTAATTTCACAAAAGTATGTTTGAAAATCTTTTAAATTTGAGCATAATTTAAACTTTTTATTGTGAAAATTAGGACAAGTAAGCATTCTAATTCCATCCCCCACTTGAATTATACAACGTCCTCGTTATATATGTAAAACATTAAATACGGGAATTAAAAAGAATTAGAATGAGAAACTCCCAGAGATTTGCTCGGTAGATTCTCCAAGTTACGTTTATTAGCAAGAATTCGTGTTGAACAGCTGCCTTGAAGTTTCAAGACTCTAACACTTCAAAATTTCCAGATCGTAGATTCTTCACCATTATTCGTCGATTTTTCATTCTCGAGGTCCTGTGTAAATTCTCAGAAAACAAATGCAATTCTATCTTGGTACCTACGGTTAATTTAAATTAAACTAAACAAACTAAATACGGGTCAGACTGTGGATACGGCGTATCAGTTACCTGAATACGGCGTATTCGCAGTTCTGACAATAATGTTTTTAAAGTGCATGAAAAATAAAGACTGATAACTTCTAGACATTCGATACGCTGTATCCATGGGGTTTGGATACGCCGTATTGACATCTGGGAAGACAGACTCGATAACAAAATTAAATAACAATCCGGGTTGTCTCCCGGGAAGCACTTTTGTTTATAGCGAAGTCTTTAAGTTAGACTTTTCTTCAGCTTCCTTTCATTCCATCTCGTTTGAAATCATATCAGTTGTAAATATCCTGCTTGGTTCCGTTGTATGAACTACGTTGCTGAACTTACTGCCAGGCTTTGTTTTATCATGCATAAACAAACCAAAAAGTCATATCGTGACATATATCAAAAAAATGCTAGAACCTGTTTAAGTGTTAGATACATCAATATATGAATAATAATAACAAATGTACAGATAAAAACAAAAGATAAAGATAAGAGAGATCATGGGTCAGGCTGCTGAGGGTCCTGCTAAGCTGTGGAGGTGTTGGCCTTGCCAATCCTCTGTCTGGTCTGTCTCTAGAATGCAGCAGGTGAGCTCCCTCAAAAAGACCCGTCGAATGCCTGGTATGTCAACCCGCTAGCCTCCATCAGCTGCGTCATACACGTCATCATCCATGTGAAGAATCTCCCCTGATCAGTCAAAGATCTCTCCACAAGTCCTCGTAAGCTCCTAAAATCGCCATGCAGTCCCTGAACATCCTTCTCTAATCTCCTTAATCTCTGAACCATGGTTTTGGCAGGAGCTAGTGGTGGTGGTGGTAGTGGCTGTTGAGGTGCCTGTACGAGTGTCAGATCATCCTGGCCACCCTCGTCAATAATCGGGGCATCCTCAGCATTATCAGCATGTATACTTTTTGGGATTATGGGGGCACGTCTAGCCGCTTTCAGCATCCGGGGCTGCCTCTCTTTGTGGTGTTCCCTTAGCCACCCTTGGCTCAAGTATCATCATAGCTCATACAAAAAATTTGCAGCTCTTAACTGAACCTCTCTGCCATAATAAATCACTGAAAAGCTACTGAGTCTAAGCTCGGGGGCAATAACAGTCAATCTACCCAATATTTCTGCGGTCAAGAGCCCAAAATGATCTGCTAACCTAGCAAAAAACTGACCTCCAAAAATATGTGCCCCGCTCTTCCTCCCAGCGGCAAACAACCTTAAATATCTCGCTAACAAGTAAGGAACGTTGACCGAGCCAACGTCCAATCCCCTCAGATAAAACAAATCTGTCACGGTCACCTTCTCAGGTGCCTGACTCCTCCCAGCAATGCTACACGCAATCAACCGATGGCACAGCCTAAGAATAGGGTCCCTAATCAAAGTATATGATGGGGTTGTGCCAAAGAAATCTCCAACAGATGAGATCCCCATCTAGTAATCCCTCAGATCCCCCTTTTCGGGGATCTACCTGGCACTCCTGGCCCAGTAAACTCCAAACCCAGCAGTCTGCATCTCCTCCTCAGTGTGCAATCCCAGGGCTACAATGAACTCCCTCTAGCTCATGCGCCTCCTAACTCCACCCAACTGAAACTGCAGAATCCTAGGGGTGTCTAGATCAAGAATAGTCTGCCCAAACCTAAATGTGCTGAAAAACTCAAGAATAAGCTCATGCACCAACGGTCCCCTGATATCAAACATCCTCCTCCAAGCCTGACTAGTAAATACACTAACACCGGCCTCATCATGGTGCTCCATCATCAACCTAGCCGTTAAACCCACAGACATCAACTCCGGTAGTCCTCCAAAATCCAATACTGGTACCCTGTGTACCTCCCTCATATGAATCCTGACTAGTCTTGCCTCAAAGTTAATAATATCAGAATCCGTATACTCCAACCCCTCGTATCTAAGAAAACAATGTCTCTACTCACGTGGTGGTAAGGGTGCCATACCTGCAAAATCAAACGAGGAAAGCGCAAGAGTATAAAAATTTAAACATTATGTTCAGATAGTGAATACGGCGTATCAAATTAATGAATACTTCGTATAGGGATCTTTAAGTCAATACGCCGTATTGATGTTTAGTCAATACGGCGTATGGGTCTAAAATCTTAGGATCCTTTTTCAATTAATACGCCGTATTCAGTTTAATGAATACGTCGTATCCGCATTCCTAATTTGGGTAAAAATGATCAATACGCCGTATCCATTAGAGTGGATACGCCGTATTGAGCTGCACTTTATAAAAACCAACAGGGTCTCCCCTGTCCTACCCATTTATCAAAACCGTTCAAAGTACATTAATTCAAGGGGAAAAAACAAATGGCTCCTAGCAATCATAATCCATCTAAACCCTAAAACCAAGCCTTAACCTTAATCTTGAATTGAAAGCTCAAATCGAAAGAATAAAAAGATTAGGGACATTACCATATGATAAAGATGATGGAACCAGTATAACAATGAATCGAAATTAGATGAATCTCCAAAGATTTGCCTTAGTAAAAACTTAGTGTGTGTGTGTGTGTGTGTGAAAAGTTTGTGGTAAAACTTTATCCGGCGTATTGAGCTGGTCTTTATACTCAAACTCGATACGCCGTATTGGTTAAATTGAATACGCCGTATAGGCGAATTTTGTTGACTAAATCAATTCGTGTCAAAAGCAGTGGATACGCCGTATAGATTTAATTCTAATACGCCGTATCCATCCTTGGAGACTAAATTTTCTAAAGTAAATTAAAGAAAACGTACCTTGGCCTCTGCAACATTATTGCACAAACACCATCCTTATAATACCGCTTAGGGTCGAACGGAACGCCAAACGGCGTACATAAATTCTTAATGAGATAGAATAGCATTCCGTTTGCGTAACAATTCCAAATCACGATTTTTATATTTAAGTTTATGGCAAAACTTTTAGTTCTAAAATCTTTAGTATTTTTATCGTGACTTGTTCCAAAAAACTCAGTCGACCCATGTGTATTTTCATTATCCTCAAAAGGCTGTATTATATCGATACCATTATTATCATGGTCTTTTTCTGATTTTAAATCATCGGAACAAATAATGTTGAATGGGAATAGATCATTAAAGTACAAAACATTTTGTTCCTCCTCGTCATATTCAGACAATGATGTTTTGTCGTTTAAATCAAATTCATTGATATGTTGGGGGTTTAAAATTGGTTCAGTAAATAAATCTAATCTACACTTTTGAGCATTATTGTAAACAATGGCTGGAAATTCGTTTTCAAAATCGTTAAAGAAGTCCAAATCATCGAAATTACTAATTGCAGGCTCAGGCGATGGAATTGAAGGCATGACTTTTTCATAATCATTTTCCGAATCCGTTTTCAAATTGTTGATAGAAATCATTTTATAAGAAAAAGAGTTTTTGTCACAAATTATTGTGTAATCTTCATCATCGGATTCGTCAAACGATATTCTAAAGTCAATTTCATTGTTAATAAGAGTACTTACTTGAGATTTGTATCGAGGTGCATCCTGGTGTGCAAAGTCATCATTAATGACTATAGCAGGAAATACAGTTTCCACAGAGCTAAGGTGATCGTCATCAACCCTAATCTTTCCATATGTAACAGTTTGCCAGTTAAACACTTTCCCACGTTTACGAGCTTTTTCTTCCTCGAGTCTAATGTACTCCTCCAGTAAGGTTTTGATTGTCCATCCTGAAACAATCTTTCTAGAAAAACTATTTAAATAACAAATACGTAGCGTTCAGAGAACTGAATACGCCGTATTACCAACGGAATAAATAAACAAGCAGAATAATAAACTAGTCTAAATTACACTAATCCTAAGGGTTAGATCTAATCTAATGTTAAAAACCAAAATATCAAATAAAAATCAAGATTAATTTTCACTCCCCAACAGCGGCGCCAAAAACTTGATGTGTTGTCGTTGTATGTATGATTTACTTATTCAAGTTTTAAATTTATATTTTACCAAATAATCCAAAAACAACACGTTAACGGGCAGTGTACCCGGTCAGTAGTAGTTTCGTGGTAAGTAGGGTGTCGAACACTTGAAGAGAGGTTAAATCTATCAATTTAATTAATATCTTGGTTATCTAATCTTTGTTAATTCTATTCTATTCTAACCTATGTTAAACCTATGTCAGTCCTAACTCCTAATGCTAACGGGAAAAGGGGGTTTTCAGCCTGAGAGACTGGCACGGCTTGTTTGGTGATTAAAATCAATTCAAGCTATTTTAACCCACGCAAACCAATTAACAGAAGATAAAAGAGCGGTCAAACCTTATATAAGAAAGCTGTATTAACCATTATTAATCCGATTAGAAAGTTGGTTTGTTTATTTAGTGCAATGATTTTTTCTCTCGAGGTGGCATATCATTCTTAGACTTAGGCGTTACTTCTTCCAAAGACCTAGACACATTAATTCTGTCACAATTAAAGTATCCGCATAAAGCATCCTATGTGCTGATTATAATCTATCTTAGGGATTAAAGCAATGGTGATCTTGTTAAACCCTAGCTCATAGAGACTTTACCCACTTACCGCTTAATGGCAATCTATACACTAGTAGTCCACTTGTCCAACTATCCAATGGAATCAGAACGTTATTTGTTGAATTATGTAGGTCACTTGCTAGTCAACACGATCAATAAACCATCGGCAATGTCCAATTAACTAGTTAAGCCCGAAGTCTATCCTAGACACAGACTTAGAAGGACAATATTTGTTTAACTATTATTCTAAATGTATAAATTACTATATGGAGAGCTATCCCGGACTCTAGATCTGCTTGGTCCACTTCACTAGATCCAGTTGAATGATAGGTCGCATACAAAAGCGCGTAAACAAGTATAAATTGATAAACATAAACAAGCACGCAAAGATAAACCAAGAAATCGAGATAAACAAATACTAAACATTCAAATCTTCATAATAATGCCTAATACCCGAACGTATTAGCCTTTAAACGTCATAATAAATACAAGAGTAATTATTTAGCCAAGGTAAACTAACCGAGTTAACGAATGATACCAAAAACTGAACGATTACTAAAGTATATGGAATTACACGTTGTCTCCTATGGAATTGATAGCTTTGCTCGACCTCTTCTGCTCTTCTTTTCCTCTGAAAATCGACTTTTGTGGTTTAGGTATCGAAAATATGATTTAGCACACTTAAAACTCGTTTTTGAGTTTTCTATTTATAAGGTCTGGAAGTCGGTTGAATACGGCGTATCCAAGGAGTTGGATACGGCGTATTGGGGGTTTCTTGGAGTAGGGACCACGTTTGATATCTTCCAGAATATTATTATATCCATATCTTGAATACGGCGTATTGAGTCTTTCTGGATACGGCGTATTGAACTTCATTCCTTTTGTGGTCTTTGGTGAACGCAGGCACGGATACGCCGTATCTTCTTGATGGATACGGCGTATTGGTCTTCAGAATAGTAATCTTCCAAAATATCTTCATTTAAGCTCCAGAATGCGCGCCTTTTGCTAAATTTCACCAATCACTCCATAATTACTGCAATTCTCAAATATAAACGATTAAGTAACAGTTCTTTGCAATAATTATACAAAATGGGTAAATATCATGAGATAAATGATGCTATAAATTAGGTACTATTTGATGTCATCAATACGTTAGAAATACGTGAGCCTATTGGGGGCACACACGTTAATACACGGAGAATACGTTTAATACTTCACGTAACGTTAAATGTAAACCAAAGGGACTTACTTAGACAAAAACCAAACCCTAAGGGGTAGCAATGTTTGGCCTGCCCCCTATGGCTTCTAGAATGGTGTTGTGGGTTCTAATTAAGAGATAAGGAAAGAAGTGTTTTGATAATTATGGAATGAAGAGTTTTCTTGATCTACAAGGACTTGGTTTGGGTGCCTATATAAACACCCATAACCTACCTCATTATTCATTCATTCACAACACACACAAATCCCTAAAATCCTCTCAAGATTTTCGGTTTCCTCTCCCTAAACCCTTCGACCGATTTTAATCCCACAAGGGATTTCGGTTCACCCTTTTTCCTTTGTTCGAAGTTCGGTAAAACCCTAACAAGGGTTTTAGGTGTGATTTGAGTTCCCACGTGCTAGAGATCAATTCTAGCAAGCTTCAAGGTTTTGGTTTACATATTGTCTAGTCGACAATATCAAAGAACCCAATTAGGGTTTCATTTTTCTTGAATTCGGTTCAACCAAATTTGCATAAACCCTAATTAGGGTTTGTTGATTTTCGGTCCAAGCAAACTAGGTTTTGGTTGGTGGTTTTCGGTTCAAGAAAGAGCAACACAAGGTGTTCGTGATACGTGGAGTTTAGACTAGCATCTAGACGCATTCGGTTGACGTGATTATGTGAGCAACCGTAGAGGTGGTAATTTAACCACTCCTAGTTTCAAGATCAAAAGCAAGAGGTAAGTATTCCTATCTATTATGTGTTAATCTTGATGCTAAAACTAGATCTATCCGCTGCAGCTAATTGGTTACCTAGTTTGTTAAATCCCAACAGTAACCAAATATATATCACAGTTATGTACTTTATAAGTCTGATGCCCAAATGTGTCATCGATAGCCAAACATGAGTCAAAATCTCGCCCCCTTTCTTAAGCTGTTGCTCGTGGTGAAATCCTCTGCAGAGAGTAGCAGCATAAGCTAACATTTCGATCCATACTTGACTCATGACTTTCCACATACTTTCCTTTTCCATCTTTTTCAATGCTAATGCGACCTACAACCATCAAACAATGAAGATTTACAAGGAAACAGTTGAGGAGAATCAACTTCCAGCAGCTTAGACATGCTTCAACATTTTCGGGAATAAGACCCGTTTCTTTTGAAAAAACGCATTAGTTTAGCATAGGTGTCACGATACCTGATCATGCCAAAACCTACTCGCAACATAACATGATATGTCACGAGATATGTGCTTGATTTCCATATGACATACATCACATTGTCAACACTCACTGGAGTGGACAACCATTCTCACAAAACTGACTCTAAATCAATTCGTTTTGGTTGTTAGAAACTTTGGTGTATGTCTTGTAACTATGCTGTTGAGGATGTAAATGATTATTGACTGTAAGGGCGAGTTCATCAACCTCCTCCACTTTGTTGTATGTCTTATTAACAAACAAACTGACTGGTTAAAAAAAAACGAGCTGACGAAATACCAGTTGACATTTTTATTTCTGATTTTATTGTTGGGATTTGTTTATTAATTGTTTAGATCATATTTTTTATTGTTTATCCTTTGAATTATATTTTCATTTTTGATGAGAGAAAGAGATTTAGATTTTTTCATTTTTATTGAGTTATATATTTTAATGGGTTCCCAATTATTTTCTATCAATAATTGCAAATGAATGAAGAACGTAAGGAAGAAAAAATACAATTTACTATGGAGAGTAAACGAAACAATCAAGCCAGCAATATATATACCGTATTAGCTACCAATAGTTTGTGAATATAACAGTAAATGTTTTCTTCTCATACACATTTCAACAAACACTTGGTGTGTGCCTCAATATAAACAGAAATCATATAGATGAATTAAAAAAACACAATAGAGGTTTTCAATTGGACTACCACGACCACAATAAACACTTGGTCCCCCCACTTAGGCGTAACACCCCACCATGTTGTGTTGGAGTTGGGAGGCCTTTGAGCATACTTATATCTGCTTCTATATCTTCATCACAAATTAGTCTTACACCAAACTCCTTCACCTCAACATCTTCATTCTCTTCGAAACAAAATGCAACAAAATTCTTTGCTTCCTTCCGGCTCAACGTCCACCTCGTATTATGCAACCATATCATATATGACTCGTGGATTCCTATCACCTCCTTCAAATAATCCTCAATGACATGTGGAAAGTAATTATATTTAATCAAAGAAGCTCCATCAAAGTTCTTTACAGAGTATCCTTTAAATGTGTTGAAAGGCTTTTTGCACTTGAAAACAACACAAGTTCCAAATCCCCTAAACTTATCATAACACCAATCTGATGGTAATTCAACCTTTACACGCTTTTCTGTACTTCTATTTGTAAACCACTCAGGAATGTTATTCCCGTAATATAATATATTTAAATCAGCATAGACATTGTATTGCGAGAAGAATTCACATCTGTTGGACTGCACACCCAAATACCCAAGGAAAGCAGGAAGTTGATGAATAAAGCCTTGGGAAGTTATAGATGAGTCAAGACACCCATCGCCATCAATGCTAACATTCTTAAACAAATTTGGACAATTTCTGAAAACATTATCCCTTTTCCTGAATGGGTCTCTACGTGATCCAGACACTTCTCTCAAGGAGGTGCAATCAGGTGCATTAATAAAATCTAGGCTAGGTGGAAGTTCGGTCAACACTTCCAACTTCTTGCAACCATCAACAAAAAGCTCTCTAAGATGAGAAAGTTGACTCAAACTTCCAGGCAAGCTAGTAAAATTGTTCGCTGACAAGTTTAGATCCTCTAGACATGATAAGCCTCCAATGCTCTCAGGCACTTCTAATAAATTGTTCCCTTCCAAGTCTAGTCTCTTTAGATATGATAAGCTTCCTATGCTCTCAGGAATTTGTACTAAATTGCAGTAGCTGAAATTCAGATCCTTTAACATATGTAAACCTGCCAATGAAAGTGATCGCTGGGGATGTTGTTGTTTACTTAGTAAACCAAAAGGAGCAGTGATCATCGCAGTCCACCATCTAGGTTGAATCCTCCCTTGGCCACCGAATGACAATGATTCAAGGTTTATAAGAGAGGATACAAAAGCAGGAAGTTCTCTAATTGCAGTTCTGTCAACATGAAGCTCCGTTAAGCTTTTGATCCTGCCTTCTGGAAGTTGGTTGACTTTTAAGCACCCCGAGAGATTCAGGACTTGAAGAGAATCCATTTCCACTCTGCTTGGAAATATCCTAAGCTGTTTGCAGTCTCTCAGATTTAACACAATAAGCCTCTTGAGCATTCCAATTGAGGGATGAACGCTAACCAAATTCACACAACCTTCAAGACTTAGCTCTTCGAGATTTGTAATCTCTGAGAAGTTAGGGGTGCTCGTTAGGTTACAACAGTACCTTAGCTTCATTACTTTCAACCTTCTAAAGCACTGACATCCATAGAAAAAAGAAGATAAGTTCCTATATCATAAGGTGTTAAACACGAACATATGTATGTAAAAGTAAGTACCTTTGGTGTTGTCCAAAGTTGTTTTATGTTGCTGTAAGACAGGTCAATGGCCACAATGTTTTCTGGATAGAAATTCGAAGGTAAGTACTTGAAAGGACATCCATGCCAATAAAACAAGCTTAGCTCATTGGACAAATAATACAAATTTCCTGAGAAAATGACACTGTGGCCCTCCAATTCAAGTTTCTGCTCAATTAGTTCCTCCTCTTGATAGATTTTCAGGATCCTCAACTTTTTCATATGTGCAAAATCATTAGCATCTATGTGAACCTTTTGACTAAATTTCTGTAACGAAAGGACTAGAACTTCCACTGCTTCGGTTATTGTCACCTGGAAAAACAAAACCATGCAACTTAAATTAAATACAGTAACATAGTCAATTGCTTATACTTCATATCAATATAAAGGAAAAGAATCATATGCCACTTTTTACCTTATTTTGACCCGATATATTGTAAACGTTTGATAAAACGAACAATCTTCTCTGTTTCCCAGGCGGCATTATAAATTCTTCACGAACAATCCGCCTGGTTTGCTTGAATCAAGTCATGCATTTGTAGTGACATATCGCTAGAGATCGTGACTAATGACTTATCAACAAGAACTTGCATGTTTGTATCTGCAAAGAAGTTACAGCCATCTAGTACGCTTGCTACAAAATCACTGTTTTCTCCAATGAATACACATGCAATATCAAGTAAGATATTCTGTTGATGGAGGTTTAGCCCATCGTAACTTAAACGAAGCACTCTTTGTATCTTTTCATTAGGATGTACTTTGAGCTGATCCAACTCACTAACCCACTGACCCACTGTTTTCCCATATAAAAAACGACCCAAAACTTTGAGGGCCAAAGGATGACCTTGCACGTATTTCACAACTTTCTCAGCAGCTTCTTCGAAGCCTGTAGAAGTATTTTTTCCCTCAAAGGCGAAGGAATAGAAGAGCTCAAGAGATTTATCGTCATCTAGAAATTTCATGTCATGGATTCCATCCACTCTATGAGACCTTAGCAGCTGTTTATCTTTACCGGTGAAAATAATCAAACTTCCCGGGCAAAACCATGTAGGTGAACCCGCTAGTGCTTCTAACTGCTCGTGATCATCCACGTCATCCAAAACAAGCAGGATGGGCTTTGATGACATCATTTTCTTTATAACCATAATTCCTTCACCAACACCTGATATCTTCACATCTTGTGTTTTCATGATCTTTTCAATCATATGCAGTTGGACTTGAATCAGGCCTTGTCGTTTTGTAACTTCTTTGACATCTTCACAAAAGCAACCTCCCTCAAAGTGGACATACATCAAGTTATAAATAGCTTTGGCAAGGGTCGTCTTTCCTATTCCGCTTATACCACATATTCCAATCATGTTAACCTTATCTGATGACCCAATGAAGCGTGACAAATTTAATTTGTCAAAATGGAAATCTATGCCAACCAGGGTTTCACCAACGTGCAA
The DNA here is from genome assembly GCA_026074375.1 of Tanacetum coccineum. Classification (NCBI taxonomy): domain Eukaryota; kingdom Viridiplantae; phylum Streptophyta; class Magnoliopsida; order Asterales; family Asteraceae; genus Tanacetum; species Tanacetum coccineum. Next base: position 6,802 of record BQNB010037808.1, on the reverse strand, counting down.
GGGCCCGTCACATAATTTTTTGAGTATGTCTTTGGAGATGCAATCGATGAACTTGTACTCATACCTGCTTACCACAAAGACACAATAAGTAAGAGAAACGACTTAGTTTTAAGCTTTAGTAAAGCTACAAGACTAATTACATAAAAACAAGAATTACCCATTTGTCATGTCCTGGAGATCCCATCCAGATAAGTTAGCCGCCGTGGATAAAGCTTCCTTCCAGTTGTCGACCTCTGGTCTATTTGAAACTTGATGTTTGGCAAACGCTTCAGCATAGCTCTCAGTTTGTTTCCTCACGACGTCAGGTTTAACATCATAAAAGATAATTTGAACCTCGTGTTTAGGCTTTCCCATTTGCTTGCACTGGAGTATTTTGACCAGTTCTCTCAAACACCATGATGAAGAAGCATAATTCTTGGAAAAGATAACGATCAAAAACCTAGATTCTTCAATGGCTTTGTAGAGATGAGGAGATATCGCTTCTCCTTTAGGCAATTCGTTGTCATCTTTAAAAGCATAAATTCCTTTTTGCTTGAAATCATTGAATAGATGATCCATGAAACTTTTGCGTATATCCTCACCTCTAAAACTTACAAAAACATCATATTTCCAGCGATGAGGAATGGACGTAGTAGCCATTGTCAATAATGAAATTTTTGCTGCGTTTACAAGTACAGTAAAAGTTTAAAGAAAAAGTGAAAATAAAGTTGAAACAATTAATTAGCACCATGAGTAAGTAGCATAAAACAATAAAACATGCGAGTGCTTTTGTGTTGTACCATGTAACATGTAGACATGACAAACATGCTAGTAATTGTTATATAATTAGGGCCACACAAATCTATAACTACAACGATTATAACTGAAATGGCCATAGAAATAACAAATACCGAGAGTCCAACTATCAAAGGATCAAACCCGTCATACGACCCGGACATACGTATAACCACAATCCCTAGTAAAAAGAATGAAGATGGGTGACATAAAACCGGGTCGAAACTTTTGTCAATATATATAATATACTTTTGGCTTCGTTATAAAATTTAACCTTTTACGTAACAACTACTGGAACAAATAGTTTACCTAATAAGTTGTTTAGATTAAATAATAACTTTTAATGTTTTGAAATGATGACTACATACACTAATTAAAATGAAGTATGGTAATTAGCATACATACTTATAAGAGAATAGAGATGACTTACAATAAATATATGGGATCAAAATGATATGCAATTTACCGATGGATGGAAATCAAGTGACTGAAAGTTCCATTTTGGAGTTAGAAAGAGTAAAGGCAAAGTTGTTGGTTGACTTCAAGTCAACCTTAATTTCATTTCCGGACCCTCGACTTTAAAATAAGAGAAAACTGAGCAATCATTTGTCAAATAAGTTATTTTATATACATTTTATTATTTTTGCATAAGGAGCGTTCGGTGAACATTTCATTAACCGTTACTAATGATTTGTTTAGGATCGTTTCATGAACAAAATTGTGTCTGCTTAATTAAATGAACGGATATGTTACATGCCTCGTCCGTTAATTTATGTCCATGAACATCCGATGTTTATTTGTTTATGTCCAATTATCGTATATTTATATAATATATTCTCGAAAAATAGGCAAACATTACAATATTCTATATATTGTGTGCTTGTTTTTCTATGTTAATTTATTTCCGTTTGTTTATGTTCGTTTAACACCTTAATGAACGAACATAAGCGAACATGAACAATCTTTATTTCCATCCGTTTAAACATTCATGGACGTTCATTTGTCCAGCTCAATACGAAGAAACTCCATTCGTGTTCATCCGGTTAGTTTACAACCCTGTGTAACTGGAATAAAAAAGAAATGCATGGTGGATCAAGTGGAATCGGTCACTGTCTCAAATATCAGAGGGGAGGGTACGTTGTGCCACCATGGCTTGGCGCCATGGCCTCCAGCCATCCCTTTCCTTTGGCGCACCACACCCCAACTCGCGCCATGGCTTCTCGGCTGGTAATTACCGGCCCACGCGGTATGGTTTTATCTTCTACATTTTTTTTCAAGTGGGTATTGTGTTGTTGTGTGAGTTTTTGTGGTTGTGTTTGTGTGTTTCTTTATGTTTGTATGTGTTTGAAAGAAATCAGATTTGGATACGATGAACAGAGTTTGTATGTGAAAGTTGAAAGGTAGGGGACGACTTTTCTTTGTGTGGGTAGGAGTAAATGAAAGTATAAAGGATGTTTAGACTTTTTAGCTTTCTATATCACTTTTAATAATAACAAGGTTTTTAACCCGCACTCCGCTGCGGAGCGTGAGGTTTTCCGTTTTCGTTGCAGCGGTCTTTAGTGTGTATATTTAAAATACGGAGAATGCTAATTGACATCCAAAATAAAAAGCATGTATGCACAAAAGAAGAATGAGAACAGTGTATGCTTTTAGGAATTGCTAGTACTTTGTAATCAATTAGGTTTCACATGTTAACTTTTAATAGTAGTTGTGTTTTTAGAGCAAATTAGATACATACATAGTATGTTACAACAACAAAAAGTATAAAATCATGATATGATATTTGTATCTAATACGATCAATGTGTACCTGCTGCAATGTGTCCAAGTGGCTTATGAGTTTTAGCATATCTTTTACTTTCATCTCAAACACTCGATCAACTACAGCATGCCTATCTTGTGCTTTCAATCCTGGGAATTGTTCCATGCCTCGCTTGATCAGCAACACAACTAACAGGGTGCATATCAGCTTCATTTGCCCTACAGGTACTGTTAGAACAGGTAAAACATTTTTTCTCAGCCCCCCTCATTGCATTCTTGTCACAACAACTGATCTGAAGTCTAACGCACATTGCAAAATGCTTTGAATACTCTCGGCTACTTGTTTCATATTATATGGTCACAAAAATCTGCAAGAACCTCAAACATTCATCAACGGTGTTTTTATCATCTTTTAGATTCTTTACCAAAAAGAAAATCTGCAAGTAAGATGAAATCAATATCTATAAGCAATGTGAATCATTGAGCTAATCCAAACTCTATAGGGAGAGAAATGAAAACCTCAAGCAAGTAGAGAAAAGAACTTACATGCATCGTAAATGATCAGGATAATCATTAATCCATATGCACAATGTCAAGATCAGTCAAATCCTTAACCTGACGGAACAGAAAACATCACATACCCCAGATTAGATGACACATGAGCCATGAATACTAATAATTGGTTGAACAAATATGTGCTAGACTCAAACGAAAGATTAATGTAGTCATATTGCTCCAAAATTAAACTTCATAAAAAGCGGAGATTTTTCACCTTTATGATTAATCAAAAATTGTATAAAATCACTATATTTATATGTTGATGTTGTATCCCTCACAACCTTATTTTGTGGACATATACTCCCAAAGCCTAAAATTAGAAGCATAATAACGAAAAATATTCAGCAACCTTGTTTAGGATTTGAAATCTTGAAGCGTACGTCACATATTTTGACCATGGACTAATTCATTCAATATTTCTACCGTTTGTATTATCCTATTAAGTGAAGATCAAAGAGATGTGAGAACGTCTAACATTTAGAATCTCATTGTGTAACAAAATTCTCTCATCAAAAATCAATACAACTACCAGTATTACTGTCCTATACAAGAAAACATACCAATCTTTTTAACGTGAATATATTTTACTTAACTAAATTTTCTTATGTATGTGACTTAATCAATCAAGTTGTGCAGCCGTAATAGAAGTAACAGTCCACGTATTGGCAACAATGGGTACACTTACGAAAGCCGCGAATATTTAACATACCAAATAGTTGGCAAATTGAGATTGGTAAGGTTCTGATATAAGCGTTACAGGGGTGTTTGACATTTCTATAAGAAAGAGATTATCTCATTATCGCGTTTTCATGTAGCAACTACTTAGTTGTGGGTGTTTGGCTGTAGCAAAACAGATTATGTATGTCTAGGTGAATTTAAATCCTTGGATAATCAGAATTAGGCAGGCGCAAAAATAGTTGATTATACGATTATCACAACTTTATAAAACATTTTGCTTACCGTTGGTTCAGTATCTTTTGACTCGTGTATCTAGCTGTAACAGTTTGTATATCAGGCCACTTGTCTCGCAGACAATTTGTTTGTGCATTGCTGCCATCTGAGAAAGTACGGTATTTAAAGGTTATATCCACCTGCAAAACAGTCACCAAATAAGTTAAATGGA
>BQNB010037807.1:0-49196 GCA_026074375.1 Tanacetum coccineum | reverse complement strand
TAAACTAATTAAAATTTAACCTAATTTATATTAATTAAATTAAATAAAACTAACAGTTGTTAATTATAGGGACTAACAGGGTAAAGGGACAAGGACTAACGGGGCAATAGGGTAGTTAACCAAGGGGACTAACAATTATAACTGTAAAAGACAAAATTACACAAACAGTCCCTGAGCTCCAAACAGCTTATTATCAAAAAGCTGTAAAAGCAAAGTTGTTGAAGGGCTTATGGGGAGTCTTTTTTGTAAAAGCACTTATGCTTTGTACTCACTGAAAGGGACTAACAGTGAAAAGGACACAAGGACTAACGGGGAAACAACAAACTGACAAGGGGGACTAACAAAGGTAACTACAAAAGAGAAAATTACACAATTGGTCCCTGAGGTGGACCCCGATTACAAACTTAGTCCAAACAGCTTATTATCAAAAAGCAAAAGAAGCAAAGTTGTAAAGGGGCTCAAGGGGAGTAACTTTTGTAAAAGCACTTATGCTTTTAGTTAACTTAATAAGCTAGAAAAGTGAGCTTTTGGACTGCAAAAGCTTAATAAGCTTATAAGCTTATTTTTCTTTCTTATTGAGATTTAAGCCAACTAAATAAGCTAAAACTAAGGAAGACAGTTAATAAGGCTAAGGGGAGTCCTAAATAAGCTAAGGCAACCTAGAATAAGCCCTAAAATAAGCTGGAAAGGAAATAAGCTATGTTGACAGTTTTTAAAAGAAAACAGAAAAAAGGGCTACTTTAAGGCCTAAATAAGCTAAGCTAAGGGGTGAGATAAGCTACAAGATTTTGGGGACTTATAAGGCAACTAATAAGCTATAATAAAAGCTAAAAGAAACTAGGGGTTCTATGGATAAATAAGCTGGAAAATGATGCTGAATTAAGGTGTCTAGCACCAGGGGAGATAAGTGCAGTGAGCTTAAGGGCTTTTTGGGCTTATGAAATAAGCTCTCAAGAGCTTTTTAGCCAAAATAAACCCAAAACAGATTAATAAGGGAGGCAAATGAGCTTATTTTCAAACTATGAGAGCTTAAGGTTGAGTTAAACATGCTGATAATGGGGCTTAAAAATGGCTGATTTCAAAGAAATGGCATGTGGGTGTTTTGACTTGGTTTGGTCAGGTTAAAAGACAGAACAAGGGGGGTTTTGGAAAGAGCTAATAACACTCAAATAAGCACAAACAAAGTGTGCTTAAGCTGTCTACACAGCTTAAGAGGTTTAGCTCACTTTGTGGCTTATAAAATTTTGACAGAATATAGAAACCACTTAAAAACTTATTTTCAAACTAAAAATTGTGATTAAAGAGGCTTAATAAACCCCACACACTCAGCCAAAGTTGGCTGAGTGAGCTTGACCCACAACAACACCCATTTGACCCATTTTAAAGTTAAACCAAACACCCCCTTAATTTCTAAATTCGGGTTTTTTATCCTTTTTTAGTGAAGAAAGGGCTAGAAGACTTGATTACAAGCACACTTTAACAACTTTTATACATGTTTAAACAGGTTTAAACAGGATTAAACTACTTAAATTATGTTTCAAATTTTGACAAATGCAATAACAAGAACTCTTCACTTTTATTAAAACTGAAAGGATTACAACAAAAACTTAAAAAGAAACTGAGTACAACAATTTTTAAAGAAAACTTAATTAAAATTTAAGCTAAGAAAGTAAAAACGGGATATGGTCTTCGGGTTGTCTTCTTCTCTTTTATAGAGGTCTCCAAAGACTTCTATCTCTTGGGTTGAGCTTGTTGTGAGAGTAGGAAGCCTCACAAGCAATCCTAGCCCTCCATTTGCCTTGTACACCATCTCACCATTGAAGGGGGGTGCGGGGTTGAGTGATTTCCAAGTGGGAAGGGTTATAGGGGCAGGGTAAGGTGGGAAAAGGTGAGGGGTGAGCTGTGAGTGTACTAGGGAGGTGGTATTGGGAGTGAAACCGTGGGAAAGGGTGGTTTGGGATTTGGCGGTAAACGGGGGAGTACAGGGGTGGGTGCAGGGGTTTAAACGAAAAGAATGGGGAAGAGGCAAAAATGCCCCCCCATCTTTGGCTCTCTTGTCATTTCATTTTAAGCCGAAAACAGTTATAAAGTTATAAACGATTTTTAGAAAGTGACACTTTTGGTCCTTGTCGTTTTATAACAAAAGAATAAAGAAAGTTTTGGTAAATTGCAAAAATGGTCCCTCTGGTTTTTATAACTAAAAGAAATAAATAAAAAAAAGGAAGTTTGGAAAATTGCAAAACAGCCCTTTCTTGTTGTGTTTTATTTTTTCTATTTTTTTTCTTTTAAAAAACTTTCAAACTTGGCATTTTTTGGGCTCTTTTCGTTATATTTATTTTTTCATTTTTAATTATAAAACAAAGTTTTTAAAATTTACATTTTGGTCCTTATGTTTTATAAAAAAGGGTATTGGGCTTGGGTTTTGTGTTTGGGCTTGTATTGGGCCCACTGGGTTTGGGTTTGGGCCCAATAAGGTTTAGGTTTGGTTATTGGGCTTTTTCAAGCCCAATAAGGTTTAGGTTTGGTTATTGTGTGTACAATGGCTGAGATTGGCTGTAACTGGGCTTAGGGATTGGTCTTCAAAGTCGTCACAGTACTTTTGGTAATTGCATACTAATGGGTGTTGAAATTGATTGATGGGCCCCATTGGTTTCACAGTCTTCACAGTTATACTATTGGGCTTTCCCGGCCCATCAGATGGGTTAAGATTGCATCCAATAGTATTCTTCAGTTCCGGAGGTTCCGGTTTTGAATGTTGATTCTTCTGGATTGACTTTGACTTTGACATTTTTGGTCTTTGGCCTTGATTTTTCACAGTCTTTTCCATTCCGATGTCAGTTTGTTCTTTTTTGCTTGGTTTTCTGTCTTTGTTGATATTCCCACTTCCTGCACAATACAAATGCAAAACAAACATATATTTGGCAGTTTTTGTCTATTTTTGGTCATTTAAGCTCGTTTTTAGAGGTAAAAGATATGTGTAATTAAGCACATATCACAGGTCCTAGGTACGAAGTTCACAATTCAGAGGGTTCAGTACAAGGTTCAGAGCAGACGGGTCAGTACGAGGTTATAATCTCGAGGCTTCTAGAAAGGTGACGTGGCGGCTCTTGATTGGCTGAAAAGAGAATATAGCAGCTGGCAATAATTGGCGTACTCATTAAGCAATTAAGCCAACGTTGTGAGAATATAATTTGTTAGAAATATATTGGTTCATCAATGGGGATTTTCGTTGTATGTTTAATTCACACTTAATGATCTAATCAATACACTTAGCAAGCATATCTTTTATAATATATCGTTCTTTGTTTAATTGCTTGCTATTTGCTATCTAGTTTTTATGTAGTTTATTTTTATTAAATTTTTTAGTTTTAATCCAAAAACAAAAATATTCGATATTCAAGCATCAAACAAGACGCTTTCGGGAATTTCAAATTTATCTCTCGTCGGGATACGACATTCGGAGATAAAATATTGTTTGTCCTCAAGCAATTTTTATATCAAATGGGAAACTCTTTATATTATTACTTATTTGGTATTTAGTTATATATATTTTTATAAATACTACTATTTTATCGAATCAAAGCTTCTTTTTAAGATCATCACTTTGTTTTTCAAAAGGGATAACCTCATCTAATTTGATTTCTAGATTTTGTTGAATAGGTTGAAAATCACTGTTAGTAATAACATGCCAAAGATCAAAATCTTTTAATTTAACATATATCTCGAATCTATTTTTTCAATAAATAAAACAATAACTTTCAAAAAGTGGTGGTCTTTGCATAGATTTCCCTTCTAGATATTTGTCGAAATACATAGATCGATCCAAGCTTTAAAATACAATATATATGTGTCATGGTGACATGGATTTTTTAGGTAAAAAGGGTCAAGTAGCTGATATCAACACAAAACATACAAAGTTGGATGGGTATTGTGATACTTATTTGGGTTCGTATCTGATAACGGCTCAAATTGAAAAGTACGTTGCTATTACATGCCATTAACCCTAGTTATAACTAAACAAGCAATAAGAAAGAATCACAAAAATATAAAGAGATAAGAGAATGAACAATCAAACCAAGATACCAAGATTTATAGTGGTTCGGCTACGAAGCTCCTCTTCGCCCTACTCCACTACCCGAGTATCCGACTTGAGATTTCACTATGTCAACAAGCTCCCTTTAGGCGGAGAAAATCGTATACACGTCGCTTATGTTGTTTTTCGACACTAAGCTAAATGTTGAGTCCTAATCTTAGCTAGAACCAATCTACCACTTCACAAGTAATACACAATCACAAGATCTACACTATCGGATTTGTACGCTATCCGATTTACACAATCACACAAGATAAACAAGATAGAGATTTTGTTCTTAGAATAAAGAATGAGAAGTCACTAGACTACAACAATTCGTTTCTTGGCGAATACGAATGTTCTTCTCTTGCACTTGATAGAGAAGATATGAGAGATGAGAAAGAAGAGATTGGATCACTTGAAACAAGATCAAATAAGGTTAGTGATCAAGAGATTTAGTGACAGAAAGAAGGTTTTTATAGAGAGAAAAAAGACTGAAAAAATTCGTGCAAAGAGGTCTATTTTTTAGCTGGGTATGATGTAGTATTTATAGGCAGGAAAACCCAATGGTAACTGCTGGCGGTCCCGACGGTCTCAGATATATCTGGGGGCTGCCAAGCCTATTAGGGGGCCGCCGTAGACTGACGCTCCTTTTTTTATTTTAGTGGGGAATGTTTTATTTGGTATGGAAGGTTTTATTTTGGGGGAAAAACCATATTTGAATTTTTGTGTTTAAATAAAACATTTATTTTATTTAAAAAATATTTTGTATATATTTTTATTTTTATTAAAATACTTTTTGTAAAAATGTGATGGTTAAAAAAATTATTTTCTTGACCACTAATCATGTTTAATGATTTGTTTATACGTACCTTAAGTGATTTACATTTGAAATGGAAATTTACGATTAATAATTTCACCCACCGTATCATCCTTCCATATAAATTCTCATTTTAAAAAGTCAGCTGTCTGGCTGCCGCCTCAAACACCTAACACAGCTCCTCAAAACTCACTGATTAACAATTCACATTCTCATCGTGCGCACTCTCCATCCTCATGAAGCAAATCATTCAGATCGCTCGCAAATATACGATTCATCTTCTGCCCAGGGGGGGGACTTTTGACAATACAAACAAATTACACATTCCTTTATTCTGTAATACTCTCTATTATGCTTAAACCAAAGATAAAACTCAAAAACATGATAATCTCTAAAAGCATAGAAAACAAAATATAAACATTCATTTCTGTCAACTAGCATCATGTGAAATTAAAACAGTACTGTGCACAATGTATTGATCTTCGTACACCTTCTACTAATAGAATATCACTTAACTTTTTATCATAGCTCTATTTTTAAGCAACAAAGTTATAAGACGTGTCTTCACAGTTTTGCACACCACTTATAGCAAAAAAAAAAACACCAAACCAACTGTGCAATGTGAAATGACAGCCCTCTAACACCACTGATTCACATTATTTTACACAGCACACACATATCTATCTAATGCACACTTTCATCTCTTTTACTTCACACAACATATACATATCTATCTAATCCATGTCTTCATTTATTTTATAACAGGAAGCATGGCTTATGAGGAAATAGAACTTCATATTTTTTGTTGTTGTCCAAGCTTAAAACTTTTGAAGCTACAAAAATAGTCAGCTGAAGACTTGGAATGAGATAAAAAGCTTAACCTTTGATCCAACCAGAGAATTTACACTAACATGTTCTGCTGTAACTATGAAGTTGCTAAATGTACCAAGGACTTTTACTATTAACTTTCTATGGATTTCTCTAAAATATAGTCCAAACATCGGCCCTTAAGAACGTTTAAAAAAACTGCCCGCATCCGGTTGCAAGTCCCATTTTCCAGCCCAGCCCATTTAGCATAAATTTTACAAAATACCCCCACACTATGACGCAAATTACGAAAACTATCTTAACTTTAAAAAAATTACGAATTTCCCCCTCTCCCACTAATGGCTGTTAAGTAACGACCGTTAATTTCTTTTTTAACAACTTACGAAAATAGTCCTCGGGGTCGGTCGTTACTTAACGAACGTTAAGTAACGATCGTCCTCACTTTAACAAAATTACAAAATTCTCCCTCCTCACTAACGGCTGTTAAGTAACGACCGTTTTTTTTTTAATTTTTACGAAAATAGAACGTTAAGTAACGACCGTTTGTCCTTTGCACCCCGCGGCGAAGCGCGAGTAACCCAACTCGTTATATAAAATTTACGGGTACCTTCTTTTTTTAAGTTTTTATTTTCACAAATTTGACACATACGTTTTTATGTGTTTTTTTTTCTCCGCCAAAATATCAAATTATAAATATACTCAATTTTGTCCGGAAACGACGTCGTTTCCCCATCATGCTACAGTACTCGGTCCATTGGGCTCCCACTTTGAGCCGGCCCATATGCTATTTTTTTTTCCTTTTTTCTTTAACTAGACAACTTAAAAAAAATGTTTGGCATAAAATAGGAAAAAAAATTACAAAAGTACTTATTTATTCAGATAAAAAAATATCCGCGACATGAGGCCCAACACATAAGCCCATATATAAAAACAAACTATTAAACTTTAGATCGAAAAAATAAACCCGCACAAAATAATAATAAAAAAAATGCTCCGCACAAAATAAAAAAATAAATACAAAAGTACTGATCTATTCAGATCAAAAAATACCCACGACATGACGTCCAACACATAAACCCATATAAAAAAACAAACTATTAAACATAAGACCGGAAAAATAAACCGGCACAAAAAAAAAAAATTAACGCCCCGCATTAACGCGCGAGCAATCATGCTTAACACGTATTTACCCAAATCTCATAAATTTATATTAAAAAAAACCCCAAATAGCAAAAAAAAAAAAAAAACATTTAAACATGAGACCCAAGAAATAAGCTCATATAAGAAAAAAAATCTATTAAACATCAGACCAAAAAAGTAAACCAGCACAAGAAAAAAAATTAACGCCCCGCAGCATCGCGCGGGCAATCTTGTTTGTTGGATTCAATTTTGACCCTTTTAACTAAACAAATCGTACGATTTTACTTAGATGTCAAAATCAAGCGTCAGAATTGATCTAATATTTTTTTTATGAGATCAAATTTAATAATATAATTTTTTTATTATATAAAAGATTTGTTGCTATAGATACCATCATACGCGAATATCGTCGAATAGAGATGTGTAGGCATCATTTTTCTAGACTTGTTTTCCATACAATTGGAATCTTTGTTTCCACGCTAAAAGATTAAGACGCCAAGTTTGACCAGAAACAGATGGAAACAATTTATTCTAGACCTTCTTTTCGATATCTATTGACCTAGAACGAAATTGTAGGTCAAACTTACGTCATTCTCTATAACTTCTAGTAGCCGATGTACATTTTCGTTATTGAGATTGGATTTCAAACAAGTCTTATATAAGGTTTAATTCGTTCGTCGTGTTTTTTATTGGTAAGGAACACATAATTTAAAAAAAAAAAAACCATACTAATGTGACATATAGAATTATATTTAGTTTTTTCTTTCTTGTTTCGACTCTTTATAATTAAGTTATATATGTTTGTGCGGATTTCTTTTTGTAATTTAATTTAATGATATCATTTAGTTAGATAGGTGTCGTTGACGCTTTAATTGATTTTTTAAACAATGTGACATAATCTTCCTAAAGAATTAATGGTTGAAGATTCGCAATAATACATAGTTTTCCATTATGGATTTGTCTCTAGAATATATTTCCAAATGGGTTTTTTTTTAAACTTGTGTTATGATGAAAGCAAACACATTTATTTTTTTAAATAATATCATAAATTTAAGAAAATATTAACATCAAATGACATGTAAATATGAAATTTTTAGTTCATTTAATGCTCCTAAACTTATACAAGTTAGAAAAACCCTTCTAAATAGTACTTAATAAAAACATACAATTAACTACAAATACATCGATAAAATTTTGTTTTTGTTTCTTTTGGAACGATGAGCATCCTATGTTCGCATCTTGACGTGATTAATATACATGCCTTAAGCTTGGATTTAAGAATTTTAGCTTGTTGATTGTATAACTTAATTTCCATGGTTGTGTTTGTATTCTTTCATAGTTTTGGCTCGTCTAAGAAAAGTAGGAATGGCAATGGGGCGGGTTTGGGGCGGGGCGACCACCCTCCATCCCCAAACCCGATTAGCAAACCACGCCTCAAACCCGCTCCGATCCTCAATGGGGATCTTATTGGGGCGCTCCATTGGGACGAGATGCTCCCCTAAACCCGCTCTGATCCCCGTTGAAAATCTTATCGGGGCGACTTTACGAGCGCATTGCTCCACCAAATACACGTTGTTCTCTGTTTATTATTATTTTTACGTCATATTTTTTACAAATGTGATTACATGCAATAATATGAATAATTAAGAACCCACTAATAATATAATAATTAGTAGCGTTCATAAGTTTTCAAGAAATTATACATAAATAATTATAACCACGTTAAAAAAATCAATTTTTTTTAAAAAAACATTACACAAAAAAGTTTTTATTAATCACAGCTTGCAATCTTGCAAAGATATAATACTACAAAATTTTGATAATATTAGTTTATTACGTAAATACTAACATAACAATATATGAAAATAATATGTCGGTATGTATGTATAGTTTCTGGGCGGGGCGGGTTGAGGATGTTATGCCTCGTCCCCGCCCCGAACCCGATAAGAATCCCCGTTAATGCTCCGAAACCCGCCGCGTAACCCGATAAGCATGCCCCGCTCCACCCCAAAAACTTCGGGTTTTGAATTTCCCCATTGGGTTCGGATTTTTTTGCCATCCCTAAAGAAAAGACCACTTGATAATCATGATATAAAAAATTGTTATATATTGTAATAAGCATATTTATATAATAATATTAACAATTATCAACTTGGTTGGTATCGTTCATCAAGTTTGATAATTATGACCATAGATCCCCTAAATAACAACAAATCACAATGTTAAGGTAAAATACCGTACCTTGAGTCTAGGGTGCGTTCCTTACCCCTTGGTGAAGTATCCTCTTAAATTACCTGAAAGTAAGAAAGAATACCCGTTAACTCACCCCGGGTGTTGACCCAGGACCAAGCTCGGGTGTGAGAGTAAGTATGTGAGTATGCGCCGAAGGGGCTATATGTGGGAGCCGAAGAGGCTATAGTAATAAATGTGTGTGTGTGTGCAGTAAATGTTGTGCTTTGAATAGTAAATACGGGGGTATTTATACTAGTCGAAACACTGTAGAGATGTACTGTTTCTGGCATGTAGATGGCGACCCTTTCGTCATGTCTCTATCGCTTGTGTCTTAGATAGTGACATCTCTTTAGTTGACGTCACAGTTTATCGTGTAGTCACTATCTTTCTGTGTTTATGGTGACGTTGCCCTGTAGGTCTCTGAAATGAAGTCAGCGCTTTGTTGTTTACTAGGCTGACGTCCCGTACCCGTTTATAACTTCATGGCCCGTTCGGACCCTCATGGCCCTTTCAGACCCTTGTGGCTCTTTCGGACTTGAATAGCTTGCTTGGTCTGGAATGATTTGATTGGGCTTGAGTGGTTCGCTTGGGCTTTGTGTGGCTCATTCGGTCTATTAGCTTGTCCGGCATATACGCGGACATAACTTCTTGTTGATTCTAATGTTTCTCTTTTTAAAAGGGGGTCAAAAGGTTGTTTGCTTCCATGATATGATTCTTCTGATCATTATTAAGAGGGCCCAAAAGTAAAAAAAAAATGTTTTAAGATATTGTAACTTTATTATGTTGGGAAAACTTATGTTCTAGATAATTAAATCGGGAGCCTATAAAACAAATCTCACAAATGATGAACTATACCAATTCACAAGAGTTATAGAGTGAAACTCATCGGATACACATTTATATTAAAGTTTCTTTCGTGAGACACGTAAAATGAATTAATGACTATACATGTGTGAATAAAGTATTTATTCATATAAAACTAGCGAGTAACCATGCATAGTAACGATATTTTATAACGGAAAATGTGGCTAGGCGTTTTGATATTGTGTCACATTCTTGACATGCTTTCATATCTTATTATTGACGTTAAGGAAATTAGTTGATTGATTGAGTGAAATAGTAAACAAAGGCCTAATGTTAATTATTTTTTGTTTTGAGAGTTGTAAGCAAGACATCTTAGCCATTTTCTTTTTATATATTTAGTATATAGACGAGACTAAATGATAGTACAATATACATAAAAATTGTTGATTTTCAAGTGACTAGTATAATATTGGTCATTGGGGCAATTTCCGGTCCATGTTCTTCTACTTTTTGGCGAATCCCACTCTCAAATGGTTGAGGCAAAGAGACACAAATGATTATTATTTTAAGATTTAAGAGCAAGTTGGGTCATATGTTTAACCTTTTCATTTGGGGTATGTTGGCTTTCTTTTACAACCAAACCAAACATAACTTTTTTACATTTTCATGCATCATGATAAAGGCATAAAAATGGATGGGATAAAGGCATCAAATGACCAATCATGCCCACATAAAAAGATTGTTTTTTCCCGTTTTCCAGTTAATTCTTTTGAGTTTATATAGTTTTTTTCATCTGCGTTTGAACCACCTTTTTTTGTTTGATAACCAGGGTGTACGGACTATGACATTAGGCAAAAGCCGACTATAGCTCCCGAGGCGCCGACTAATCCTTTTTAATAGCCGGTACAGTCACACGGCATGGTAAACCACCGTTGCCAACGAGAGTTTTGCAACCACTTTTGTTTACCAAAATTTCGGTATGCAATTATTTTCTTATAGCTTTTAGCAAACCCGAAACATATGGAACCTGTTAGCTTTAATAAGAACCTTTTCTTGGTGTTTATATTTGACCCTCCAGCAAGTATATGAAACCTTGCAAAGGTGCTTGCAATGGCTTCACTAGCAGGTGGCAAGAGTGATGTTTCGCAGAAGGCTTGCATGACATCATAGTGGCAAATTACTGCCGTGCTTGCCGTGGTACCAATATGACACATTTGACAAGTCGATTCAACTTTGGATGGATTGTACTATCATGACAATACACATCCTGAGGGTATTAAGTTATTAACAAATTCCACTTGAGATTAACAGAGCCTCGAACATAAGGGAACAAGTAGAACCTGTTATCTGTGAACAGAATACTCAAGTGTGTCATCAAAATAACTTATTATATTAATCATTCAATTATGTACATCATTACTTAATTATGTTGATTTATATTTTTTTATTATATTAATCATGCAATTATGTACATCATTACTTAATTATGTTGATTTTTTTTTTTTTTGGTATGCTATGTTAGGCTAAAGTTTTTTTTGCGTTCACATTGCATGAAATCTATTGTAATTTAGTTTGTTTCTTAATGATTTCTATTGTTTGTGGTTGTTTATTTTTTCCGAACTGATTAGACCTACAATTGTTATAATGTTTTATAATTGTTTACAATCCAGATTAAAAACCACTATGAACCTTAGAATTTGCTTAGGTTATTGCTAGCGGGTTATCTCAGGGTTCTTGATCAAGTTTTGGTGTAACACATAGTAACCGCAAGTGCGGTGTTAATTGGTGAGACATTAATAATCTGGTAAATAATGCATATAATTAGTTAAAATACTAGACCAAGACACTTATGGCAGTTATTATAGGGTGTAGGAGTTGGATCAAGAAACTATACTGATTTAAACATATCCCATATAATCACCAATCAAGGCGTGACAGATTTGGTAAAGATAATTAGATAATAAAAGAGAGTAATGCAACTTAAGTAAATAAGTTTTCCTGTCATGTAAGTTTTCGTCAATTTACTTTTGTTGTCATTTTAATATTATTGTTTTTTGAGTTCATCCAAAACTCTGATATTTACTTGTTTTTTAAAATATACGAAAAATACCAAAAACAATTTCCTTTTGTCCCTTAGATTTTTTTTTTGAACGGCAAATGGAATTTTATTAAAAAATGCTAGAAAGAAACTAGCAGACGATATACACGCAAAAACGATCCAACAAACAAAGAACGAAAAAGAACAGAAAAATACTAACGAAACGAACTCGCAAAACAACCAAAGGCTATTAGAATAAGAAGTATCCCACCATGGCGCCAACTGAATTAACTCCCATGAACGAAACCGAACACCCGAGGCATCATACCAAAAAGCGATCTAACCGGCATCCTTTGTTTGTCTCGATAAGGCATTATGAAGAAGAATAGCTTCTTTAACGTTGTCATAATAACTCCAAATCTGAAGATCGCTAGGAAAATAATCTTTCCACGAACGTAGTTGCGCGAGAGAGAACAACCCGTGTATATTTCCATTGGGGTCTCTATAGCTCCATCGTTTATCAGAATCTATCTCGTCACTAGTTAGAGGACCAATATAATCAATCCACCAAGAACCAGACTCAGCAGCAATATTTAAATCATTACCCGGGGGTGTAGATGGAGGCGCAATGATGGAGTCTTTTTCAGGAACAATAACTGGCGTAACATCCTCATTATCATCAGTGGTAACATTACCACAATCACCCTGAGAATGAACTCCAAGAATCTCACCAGCATCATCTTCCAAATTCTTTTCCATGCAATCCTTAATACACCCATCATTATACAAGACCGAATCATCACGAATCTCGCCTTCTTCAAAGGAGTCCACAAGATCACTTTCCACCCCACGAACATCCTCCTCTCGCAAAACCCGACTAGAAGGCGACACCGAATCATTGTTAACATTCTTAGGGGAATCTGAATCACAACTATCGACATCCAAATGCTCCTCATTTTCCAAACTTTCATCCAAACTAAGACCCTCTGCATCCTTCCTTTCCAGAGGATTAGACTCGGAATTGACCTCCATCGATTCAATATTGGGCGCCCAATATGCAAACTCAGTAGCGATAATACGATAAGTCCGATTACGATATGAAACTATAAAGGACTCTATCACACGATGTAAAGACTCTGTAAGGACACAAACCTTCCCATGAGACATTGGTCCATCACTTACCATATCCGTAAACACGCTGCTTCCCCACCGACCACCCAACTTCTTATAAACCTCTGGAGCCCATGATGCCAATGGCAGACCCACCAGGTCTATCCAAACACATCTTTCATCTGGAATAAAATCGTGAGAAACATCTTTGAACTCCAAAAATATCTCTTTTAACGCCTTTGAAGTCTTGACGCTTTCCACTTGATCCATAGAGTCGAATTCCAACCAAACCCAACGTCCCCCAACATATCTAAGACCAACATCATCGAATCCCTCAGAAGACATATGTTTTAGAAGCTCTGAAATGACACTTAAATCTTTAACTTTAGCAAGAATACTACGCTCCATACCATCCAAATCAATACAATCGTCTACCGAGATAGACATCACCGCTTCATTACCCGCTTCCTTATATACCTTGTTACAATCCGACACCCCCACAGATTCTGCTCCAGCATTACTTGTACCGTATTTGCCCGACATGTCCACTGATTTGTTGCCCAGGACCGCTTTAGCATACGAGTTAAAAGACTGAAAAACATTTTCGTTGATACTAACAGATTGAGAGTTCGAACCTACACTGGGTTTGCCGTCCCCAGAACGTTCCACAGGTCTATTATAAGTTCGACCATACTTCGCCACATCGGCAAATAAATGAAAACCACCCATCCATGCCGTTCTTAGATTGGAAACTAACTGATTGATATCATTAACGTTTATAAAACGTACAAAACCAAATCGATGACCCGATTTGGATCTCTTTGCAGCTATGTAAACATCGATCACCACACCCCATTTGTTACAAATATCCCAAAGATCTTGGACCGACGCATTCCATGGGATATTAGAAACAAAGATTGATGAAAACGACTTATGTTCCTCACGAAAATTAGGATGGGATTTGTTGGGAATACCTTTGTTACGTTGCTCTTGACGACGATTATTATCGAGATGATCGTTCCTTTTGCTTTCTGAATAATTATTAGATCGGTGACCTGTGCCAATTGCCATCGTTATTTAACAACAGAATAGCCAAGATCCGAAAATAGGATTGAAAACGCCTATCATTGGTGAATTTGTTATTATCTTCTCCTTTCGATCGAACCGGAAACAAAGCTATGTATCACCCTTTTTGTTCCTTCTTGATGAATGATAATCAAACAGGCTAAAGAAGATCGATCAAATGAAGAGAATCTTTTGAAATCGCCATGGCCTCTCCACTTTTGAAATTCAAACAGTTTGACTGATTTGAATGTGATAGGAGAGAGAAAAGAAAAACACACACAAAATAAAATTATCAAAAGGGCATTTGGTCTAGTCGTAATAAATAACGCGAAGATCACCGGTTCATAAAATTAAGTACATAACAAGGTTTGAACTCCTGACCTATTGTTAACATGCAAAGATCTTAACCAACTGAGCCAAGCCACTATTTGTAAAAAAGGTGTTGCCAGCCTAGAACCCGCGACCTCTTGCTTATATGTCCTAATTGTTAACCAGTGTGCTTCAATAGCTCATCTAAAATACAATGGCAAGGTTCGAACCCTGGTCTATGCACCCACAATAATTGCAACTACTTTTCCTTTCATTTAAAACTTGCAAAAATTACCAAATAAACCATTTTGAAATTGACTTTTCTTGCTTCAACCCTGACAAAAACATTTTTCCAAATCAACCATGTTGATCGCGCAAACATGGTAAGTTGAGAACTCGAAGAACACGTGTCGATCGCACAATCAAAGTTACGAATTTAAAAAAAAATTATAAAAAGTTAATTGCGCATGTAACAAAGTTAAGAACATTATTTATATTTTTTTGTCTTTTTCTGAGTTGATCAAGCAATATTTAAAGTTGAGGACTTTTTTTTCTTTCTATTTTGTTAAAATTTAAAAATTTAGGGTTTGGTTTTTCTTAGGGTTTAGGAAAGTTTTGCAAAATAACGATATCGGCTATCTTTGAGAACGTTTTACGCTATTAATACATTATTTGAGATTTTTTTTTATTTTGGTCGGTAGTGTTGTCTTTGATGAGGTCTACAAAGTGAACCAAAACTTGTTATGAAAATAATTTAATATGCATAAGATATGATGTTGCAAAGTGTGTCAGTTGGGGTTATTTAATTTTTTTTATCAGTTCAATTGTATAAAACGATAACTAAAATTTTTAAAAATCAACGATATTTATTAATAGCATTACAACACGATATTACATGGCCAACCTTATTTAGAGGATTTATAAAACTTTAAAACAACCACAAACAACTACAAAGATGGTTAGCAAACTGGTGTTAAGCAGTAATCCTTTTACATGTCTCTGTAGTTCGTCGTCAATTGTCTTTTCTCTTCCATACTCCGTAGCAACTCATATCTAACACTTTTCA
This sequence comes from Tanacetum coccineum, assembly GCA_026074375.1. Taxonomy (NCBI): domain Eukaryota; kingdom Viridiplantae; phylum Streptophyta; class Magnoliopsida; order Asterales; family Asteraceae; genus Tanacetum; species Tanacetum coccineum. The sequence continues at coordinate 33,712 of BQNB010037807.1, read as the reverse complement.
AGTATATACACTTCTTCATGTCCGCCCATGTCATGCATCCAAGGGCGTACTTACCATAGTCAATTAGTGGGTGATCATGCAAAACCATCAGATTGTTAATTTCCACCCTACGATCCGTAAACCTATCAGCAAAACGATGCATCAAGGATAAAATTTGTTCCTCCAAAATAGCTTCTTCATCAAGTGCTTTTTGTAGTTTCATAAGGACATTTAACTTAACGTTTTCTGGGTTACTAGCCATGGTAGAAAATGAGAAGATACAATTAATAATTTTTGTGAATGAAAAATTAGTTTGAGTATGAGAGTCCCCAAGTTATGTCTTTATATATAAGCTATAATTGAATGATATTTTCAGTGAATTGTCAATTAATGTCTGAAAAAGTTAATGACTTGTCAGATATTGTCATAAATCGCGTGATATTTTTAGTGATAAAAAATAATGTCGTTGAGTTGTCTTATAATTTTGACTAAAAATAAAATTCTTCAGGGACTAATCATTTATGATATCTTGTAAGTTTGTAGTGATAAATAAGCTTGTCATTAATTAGTCTTATCTAATTTAGTAAAAAAAGCCAATGATATTTGAAGTTCCTTTTTTGCATTGTAAGCATAATTTACACTTTAAACTTTTTAGTATTGTTGTCTTTGATGAGCTATTCAAATAAGTTGTACAAACAAGAATCTTGATTCATATGATCCATTGAATACAATACATAGTAGAAAAAAACCACACCTGATCTAGTACATTGGCAACCTTATTATTATGACTTAAAACAAACAACAACAAACAAGAACACAAATGGTTGGCTAGATGTTGTTAAACAGCATGATTCGACAATCTATATTGCCCTGTAATTGTTAATGAAGTTTTACTTTTCAGCAATACTTCTCAACAATTCTTGTCTTGCTCTGATTAAGTTGTTTGTTGTACGTATATCCGCTTCATGGGTCATTAATAGAGCATGTAATCCGTAGCTATTAAGGCTCATTGTAGGCATATTCTGCAACATTGTAATTTGTATCTCACGGATACGCATTTATTTAGAATAGTGAGTTAAGTTGCCCAACATTGTATTCGCTAGTGTGGCCTCGGCTTCAATCTCCCTTTGCAGGTTGGAAACAAATATTTTACATGCATCATTTACAGAATCAGCTGGTAGGTGTGTAATTACACATACCTTTTACCTAATAAATCAATCCTAAATGACCAAAACGCACATAAAATGACATAAATATACTTGTTTTTGTGTTTGTACTATGCAGGTATCGAATATTCACTAAAGGACAAAAACAAAGCCAAACCGGACAAAACCGAGCAAGAGAATGGAAAGAGCGTCAAGAGAAGTCAAAATCAAATCCTAAAGTCAACGGGTCAAAATCAAGTCAAAGTCAACCTCGAGAAGTGGCATTGGAAAGAGCATCGAAAACCAAACTCGAAAACCTAATTGCCAAAAGTGAACCCACCCGTACCCACCTAGCGGGCCCAGGTCAGCCCACTTACATATTAAACCCTTTTATAAAAAAAAAACTTTAACCCAAAAAGCCCAAAAACCCTTATATCCCTATTCGACCTAAACTGCTTATACTAGGCCCAAAACCACATATAACAGCCGTTAACACCTTTAAACCTTTCACCCTTAACATCGTTAGTCCCTTTAGGGACTAACTTTGCAAACACTCATATAACCTTTAGGGGTCAAACATACCAAACTCCCCAATACTAAACTATGGGATCAAAAAGAAGTCTTCTATATATATCGTGAAATGGAGTTTCTATATTTAATATATATATATATATATATATATATATATATATATATATATTTATATATATATATATATATATAAAATAAGGCTGATAAAAAAATAAAGTAAAATGAAAAAAATATGAAAAATATGATGAAAAATGGAAAAAAGAATGATAAGTAATAATTATAAACTGTGGGCTGATAAAAGTTTGTTGCATCTTGCCGGCTCACAACCGATGTTGCAGCCTTCTAAAAGGTCGAGGGTTACAATTGTATCATGGTTATGTTTAATATTAAGTGTGAATTAATAAATGTAAGATCTCTTTTTGTTAAATTTAAATATGCTTTTGAACTTTGACTATTTCATTTTAAGTTTTCTAAATAAGCTATGTATATACGGGAAACCTAAGAGTTTTTGAAACCTAAGGTCCGTGAGTCCCGATACTAGTCTCTGTGGGGTGTCAAGAGCCTGGTCACTTAGCCGCAAGGTTGGGATGTGCCGAGACGAAAGTCGCTACATGGGATGATCTCGCCTTCAAACTCATTATTCTCTGGTGGAACGTGAAGCATAGAATTTTGCAAAACGTTGATCCATGGTTGAAATTCGAAATGGCACATTCACCTAAGATATAATAATTGTCGAGAGTGAAAAGTTCACAAGTTGCAAATATGAGTAGTGTTAGCATCTTAACTGATAATTAACGGTGATTTCGTTTTAAGCTTGGCTTGGAACGAGTGAAAAGTCGCGGATGATGAATTTATCCTTTTTGGGGCATTTTCGGATCGAAGTGCGTCTTGTTCTATGATCCCTGAAAGTTATAAAAATAACAAAAAGTCAAATATATTAGTTAGTTGATTAAAAAGAAAAGTACAAAAAAAATGAGAAAAAGGAAAAATATAAAAATATGAGTGGGAATAAGTATATATATTTAAAAATGCTCAAAACAGGACATTTCAAAGCTATTGATTCTTTAATTCCCCTTGATGAACACTTAGCTACTTTTCAAGGTAATTAGTCGAGGAGGATTGAGATTCTTAGTTTTTCTAAGTGCTTACTTATAGCATTGCGTGAGGACACGACAATATCTTAGTATGGGAGATTTTGGTATGTGCTTAATTACACATACCGTTTTCCATTAAAACCGGACTTAAATGACCAAAAACGTACCAAAAGTACATTGTATTTGTATGTTTTCACTTATATTGTGCAGGAAACGGATATCCGACAAAAAGATGAAAAATAAGCAAAATCGGACAAAACCGAGCATAAAATGGAAGGGCGTGAAAAAGACAAAATCAAATCAAAGCCAAAGTCAACAAAAGTCAACAGTCAAAGTCAAAGCCGAAAATGAAGAAATGTTAATGGGCTCACTCGTACCCATCTAATGGGCCGCGGCAGCCCATTAAACATACATATGAAGACCAAATCAAGATAATGGCCCAATTCCTCATATATACAAACCGGCCCAAAAAGGCCCAAACTGCACTTAATCAATGTTAGCCATATTAACCCTTTAAACTTTAACTCTGTTAGGCCCAAGGACTGTACGTGTAATAAATATGTACACGTTTAGGGACTAATGTTGCCAAGTTCCATAAACCCCTACCTTACCACAAGGACTCCCCATGTCATAACATATATAAAAATGGAGGACCTTTTCTGCCAATACCCCAAAGTTTTACACCACAATGGACTTAATTTGCAATAACAACACACAAACTCAAGGGCCACTTTTGCCACTTCCCAAAACCTTTGCCCTGTCTCATATGAAACAAATTTTTCCCGCGTAGAGGTATTGTACCTCTTCTTCACACACCCTTTGTGTGTGTCTTTACCCTGCAGCAAACCTCCAAAAACATCACCCTCTCAAACCCCACACCTCACCCTACCTACAACAGTCCAAAACACCAAAACACCTTGGCAATCCCTACAAACCCCATTGGTTGATGGAAAATGACAAATGATGAACGGCTGTGAATGAAAGGATTGGGGACCAAGGCAATTGAAGGGCTTGGATCATGCTTTGAACTCTCTCACTCAACAAACACAACAAACACAAAGCTAGAAGACCACTCAGCATATAAAAGGAGAAAGAAGACAGAAGTTTAAAAATCCATCGAGGAGTAGGATAATTTAGCTTAGTTTTAATGTTTTTTTTTAAGTTTTATGTTTTATTTAAATTATGTCATGTACTTTTAATCTTAAAAAAACCTTTCTTGTTAATGAAATTTGTGTTTTGTCAAAAATCTGTATTTTATGCTTTTACAACTGCTTATTGAGAACTGCTTATTATGTGCTTATTCTTGAATGATTAATGCTTGTTTTTTCTTACTTAAGCTTATTTGAACAAGATTTATGAAAATTATGCTTTGTTTTAGGTTATTTTGAAGTCTTTAAGATTTAAGGGGGTGTTTGGGTCAACTGTCAAAACGGGTCAAAATGGGTCAAAGTAGGTTTTTGACAGTTGAACTAACTTAGGCTAGCCATAATTGATGTAAAAAATCAGTTATCAAGTTTGTTTTTGTGTTAAAAGTGGAAGTTAGGTTTTGAGTGTTCATCTGTGAGCTTATATTTTTTTCTGTCATTTTTAATCAATCTTAGTTAGTAATGTTTTCATGTCTATTTTTGAAGTTTCCTATGTCCAAATTTGAGTAGAGTTCTAGTAGTTAAGGTCTGCTATTGTGATTGTGGTTTGAACCCAAAAAAATTGTCAAGAGTCTTTTGTGGTTTGGAGTCCTGAATAGCTCATTTTCTAGGCTGTTTATTGCTTATCTTGTTGGTGAGATTGCTTTCTTTTTGCTTATTTAGAATCCCACTAGTTCTAGCTTAAACTGTTTCATATCCTTGTTCACTTTAGAGCTTATTTGTAGGGCTTATTCTAGGGCTTCAATCTTTTTCAATTGTAATTCTAGATAGGTAAAAGTTAGATTTATGGTCTGATTTTCTTTTCATATGCTTATTGTAATTCAAGTTTGACCTGTTTCAGTTTAATTTGTGTTTTGAAGTTCATTTACTAGCTTATTTTCAGGCCTGCAAAAGCTACCTTTGTCCTTTTAAGAAAAAACCAAAAAGACACTTAGTAGGAGTTGAGTGTAAAAGCCCTTTTCTTTGACCTATTTCAATGCTTTGCTTATTTTCAAACTCCTTTTTGAATGCTGATTATTGTAGCCCTTAGGACAACCTTTAAGCACATATAAACCTTATGGCCATAAGGTTCTGATTGAGTGCTTATTTTTAAGCCCAAAAGTGCCCCTTGTGGCTGTTTGTTATCTCTTTTTGCCATTTGTGCTTATTTGCTTATTCCTGCTTTTCTGCCTAGTTTATTTGCTTATTCTTAGTTGCACTTGCTTATTAGGTATAGTAGCTTAACTGTTTTGGCTTATTTTGTTGTTTGCTTAGCTTATTTATTCTTAAATAGCTTATCAGTTTTCATTGCAGCCTAAGTATAAAAAGGGCTATTCTGTCACTTTAAGTGCTTTTTTCTCATAGCTAGTTGTACCAACCTTATCTGTTTTTAGGTTTTGAGCTTTAGTTTGTTGGTTTACTAGCTTATTTTTAAGCCCCCAAGTGACCCCTTAGGCTGTTTGGCTCAAAAAGTTCGCTCATTTGCTTATTGCTTTTTCTGGCTTATCTGGTTGTTCTCTTTGCTTAATTTTTGCTCTCAATTGCTATTTAAGTGTGCTTAGTTGCCTTTTTTTGCTTATCTTTCTTTCTCTTTTGCTTATTTGTTCTTTTTAAACCAAAAAGTTAGCTAAATTAAGCCTTAGGATTAAAAAAGTAATCTGTCTGTTTTCATTATGCTTTTCCTGCTTATTTATCAAGTTTTATAAAAAGTCTCAGTTATAAGAAATGCTTATTTTTGTCCATTTTATAAGTTTGTAAAAGAAAAAAAATTAAAAAATGATTTTTAAAAAAAGGGTGAGGCATGGGGTTTGAACCCATGACATCCCCCTTATACACAAACGTCCCACACACAACCTCTGCTACCACTAGTGCCCTTGGGTCTTTTCCAATTTAACTTGCACAATTAATAGTTTTAATCCCTTTTTAACCCTTTTAAGCTTATAAGCTGATTTAGCTTATTTAACAGCATATTTGGTAAGCTATTTTCACTATTTTATTTTTATTAAATTCTGCATATTTTAAGCTACTTTCCATGAATTTTTCATATTTTTTCCATTTTATTTACTATTTTTAATGAATTTCTCTTTTTAAATCTGTTTTTAAATCATAAAAAATTAAATACAAATCAAAAAAATAAAATTCTTTTTTTTAAATTTTCTTTTATCATGTAGGACCTAGAAAAAATAAATTTGCATCTGTAGGGTTAAAATTTTAGATTTCGATTTTTTTAAAGAACGGGTTTAGGATCTCGTTCTCGTTTTCGTGTTTTAAGTTTAATTGCCTTTATTTTTCTGTTCCCGTAGACTTAGGATTTCCTTTTATGCCTTTTTATGCTTTCTCGTAGTTTTAAGTTTAAATTCCCGTGCCTTTTTATGTTTTTCCCGTAGTTTTAAGTATCCCTTAGTTAAATTCCTATAATTTCTCTTAGTATATAGAAAACCAAATCTAAACTTTGATCATTCAAGCACCATTTTCAAACCTCGACTCGATTTTCCATTCAGGCCTCGTCGGGAAGAACGACCCGGGTCCGGTTTTGAACTTTGTGGGTAACGAAGTGAGAGACCGATACTTCCGGTAATACTATATTACTATTATTGATATTATCCTATTTATTATATATTTATATATATTTATTATATATTTATATGTATTAAAAGGGATCCAGTCAATTTTTGGCGCCGCTTCTGGAGAGGTGTGTACGATCATCGAGTTGAAGTTTGTTGTGCCTTGAAGACCCTTCCCCGTGAAGTTATTTTCTTGTTATAAAAATATAAAAATACAAAAATATTTTTCATTTTTTTTATTAGTATATAAAAAAAATCAAAAATATAAAATCATTGTCTTTAATAAATAATAAAAATGCATCATCAATATAATGCTCTCAACTGAGGCATTATCATAATAAGTTCCCAAACAAAAGATTTAAAACTTGCATTTGTGTCACTTGTGAGGTACGGCTCACCTTTAATTGATTAACAAACTACAAGAGGGGTATAAGGAGGGTTGTTCCGAGGAACTACGACCCAAAAGGAGAAGGTTTTTAATAGCTTCGCGCTTTCCCGCTCCTTCGCTCCTTTAGCGTTTTCTTTTAGAGGCTACCGTAAGCAAGTTGATCATCGGTTAAGTTAGTCGATCACGATTTTGTCCGTAATAAAATATGTTGTTTGTAAAAAACTCAAAAAACCAAAAATAGAATCTCCATTAACTTCTTTCATTTAATTCTTAATTTCTCGACCCTCAATTAATTTTCTTCTTATCCCTCAAAATTTTTTAATTCCTTATGAGCTTCATTCGAACTAACGGTTAAATCCCCTAATACACGATTAAAGAATGTTCGTCTTGTGGAGCTTTGTACACTACAGACTATTGTTGTTCTAAAGGGAGTCTCGTAGACAAGATCATTCGTAAACGACCCCCTCAGAATTGTGCAACTTGTGGAGACCCGATTGATGGTCTATATCGTCGACCTTGTACTTTTGTGCGAAAGTGTTTGAATGAAGGTTGGTATACAATTCATGATGAAAACAAAATTCTAAACACTTCCGAGTCATCCAATGACAACACTAACATTGTTAGTGCACCTCAAGAGCCATTCGTCTTCAATCAAGACCCCGGTAAAAATTCCTCGCAAAGTCCTCCACATATTAACCACAATTGTTGTTACGAGTGTGGTGATTCGTTAGACGATATCTTTTGTCAACGATGTACTTGTAAGTCTTGTGGGAAAGGTGTTCATTATGGTTACTGTAAAACCTAAAAATCTCAACAAGTGTAAAATTACCAAAATACCCCTAATGCAAGAAAATTTCATAAAAGAATGCATGAAAAAAATTTTTTTTCATTTTTAATTCAAGAAATATAAAAATAACAACGAAGACAATTAGGATAACTTATGTTAGATTAAGATACTTTATATTGTTAAATAAGAAAATTATTAAAACTTATGTATATTATATATATATTAGCTAATTAATTATATTTATTTAAGTATTAACATTACAATTTAACTTAAATACTTAGGATAATAACAAAATAAATTGGGCAAGATTAAAAATCTGATTTAGTTTATTTGAAAGCCCATAATTCGGCCAAAATACCTATTATATTTCTTTTATGCATTTTATTTTGTTAAACCTAAAAACAAAACACCCAAAATCCCTAAAAATAAAAAGAGGCGGCACCAAAATTTTTCCAGGGTTGAGACCATTTTTCTAAGGTGTTTTGGAGATCAAGGAAGGTGGGAAAAATAGTGGGAAGATTGTGGAGTCTTGTTCGATCGTGGTAATCGTTTGGTTCGAAATAAACTCAACCGAGTATTATAAATTCATCAAATCATCAAGGATCATCAAGGGTATTTTTGTATCTCATTTTTCATCATTCTAATTCATTATATAAGTAGGAAAAATATCCATGCATGTTATATTGATCATATGAATTAAAACAAATTAGAAACCATAATTTCGAAATAATTATGAAATCAGCAAAATAAGGTTTGTACACTTGATTTTATATTTTTCTAAGGCTATATATATCAATCTGTAACTTCAATAACATGTGGGAAAAATTTATAGGAGGTTCAAAAATTTATTTGGGGATTATCTTTGTTTGCCGATTTGCGAATAAAGGGGAAAGGAAAGAAAAGGGTTTAAACAAATTAGGAGTTAGGGTTTTGCTAATTTTTTCCAAGTCTTTTTAATGCTAATAATTGATTTTGGTTGGAAAAATCAAATTAGGGTTTTGTGATTATTATTTAGCCGATTTGATTTAAATATAGGGGCGATTTGTATTTTCTAAAAACTGTGAGGTCTGTTTTAAACATGTTATTATACTTAATACAATATGTATAAAATACTGGGGTATAAAATGTCATAATTGATATTATTTTGGATAAAATTGGTTAATACATATAATAAGTAATAAAATTAATTAATTAAAATAGAGGGACAAAATTTATAAATTCTGAAAATGGAAAGTTTGGTTAGTATATAATGTATAAAGAATGCATTTGTCATATGTGAATCTATAAGGACTTGTTGTAACTTATGGATATTTAAAGATATTGTTTTAAATAATTAATAAAACTAAAAGGCTAAAAATATGTAAATTGTGTAATAGTTTTGAGTTTGTAAATACAGAAAATGGAAGGTTATAATCTGAATAAAATGTGAAACATTGATATTTACACTTTTAACCTTTAAAATTGTTGATTTTTCTAAAAAATGGAAATTGTCATATTTAACCCTAAACTTGTAAGGTTGACATGTTAATCCAAAACTATTCAAAATACTTAAGAGAATCTCACGATGAGTATTACTAATTTTGGAAAGTTACGAAAAATGAAAATTACTAAAAATGAAAATTACTAAAAAATGGAAATATAACTTAAATGAATGGTTTGTATTCGAATTCATCATTTTTTTGGTTCGGTCAAGAGGGAAGTGATTTTGAGATCCTGTGGTGTTTATCTGATTATTGCTTTGCTTCGAAATAAAAAAGGGGGGTAGCATGATATTCTGACCTTAATCGTTAAGTTTCCATACATATTCCTCTCTATCTTTGATTACGTATGTGACTTTGCTACATCTGCTCTAGCCTTATATCTTTGGCTCCTCTTATATGATCAGTTCTTATAGTTCTTTTTGAACCCTGCTATCTACCTTTGATATTTGAACCTTGGGCATTGAACCTGTGCTATGATCCCTTTGAAATGAACTTTGTATGACTTTGCTTTGAACCTTTAGTTTGAGACCCGAGCCACTATTAGGTTTCGTAAGCCATGAAGGAACTTGGTCCGTGTCATTTGATGCTCCTTTGGCAGACATGTGTGGGTGAGTGATTTCTCACACCGTCCCCCAGTTTGATATTATATGCTGCATTATGAAGATTATTATTTGTTTAAGGGGCGTATGGATGCATCCTAGATTTGTTTTGTATTCGATGGATTATGACATTATGATATATGTATATTTGGTGACTGATGTATGGGTGCAATCCACGTCTTTCACATTTTGGAGCTCGCGACTCTATGGTTACTATGATATGATTTGTTTGGGCTTGTAATTGACTTGATGTTGATTTTCTGAATTTCATCTTACCTTACACTATGAATTGACTTCTGATTTGTCTTACCTTATATTTGTATTCCTTTGATCATGTCTTGTGATATCCTTTGCACCTTGTATCGTATCCTTGATATCCAGTTCTCTTTTGCTTCGATTATATATATCTGTTCACTGGGCTTTGTAAGCTCAGCTGCACTTTCTTTTCCTGCGGCAGGTATCTAAGCTAGGAGTTGGGGTTGCTTTCGGGATATGAGTGCTGAGTGTGGACTTACCTTAGAGATCTTAGTTTTAATATATGATTTGTTTCTTTTCAAGACGTTCGTTATTTCGGTTATTTCGATGGATATGTCTGTCCTTTGAGAACTTATGTACCTTAAGTCATGTTGACTTATTTTCCTTTGGTTATTTACTTAAGACTTCCGCTGTTTATGCTTGTGTTATGATTATGAATGCTTTTGATGTCACACCATATTTGTAATACTTCTACCCTTTTGGGTCGGGGCGTTACAATTTATGGTATCAAAGCTTCCAGGTTAATCATGACGAGGTCTTATGACCTTAGAGCTTAGGTTATGACCTTTGAAGATTGGGTAGACATTAGGTTCCTTCTGCGTAACTCTCTTCCGTAACCTATCTTGTTTTCGTTTGCTAATCGTTTTCTCGATCGTTCAGATGGTGACTACCCGTAGAAACTCAGATGACGATGTCCCTAACTTCGAGGCCATGATTAATGTTGCTGTGGCCAATGCTCTCCCTAACCTTATGGCTACTTTGAGAACTCAGATCACCAATGACATCAGGAATGGTGCTGGAAATTCAGGTGGTGGTGGTGGTGATGCTATACCCCAAGGGATTCATGTTTGGATCGAAAGGTTTACTAAGTTAAAGCCGCTTGCGTTTCGGTCTGCTGCCACTCCTGCCGAGGCAGAAGACTGGATTACGCATATGGAGAAGTTATTTCAAGTTTTGGGATGTCCCGACAACTTCAAGACTCGTCTTGCTGCGTTTAAACTAGAGGGTGATGCACTGAGCTGGTGGAAAGCTCATTTGCGTACTCAGGTTGGAGGCGATGCTTTTGCCGATACTTGTACTTGGGTTGCTTTTCGTGAGATCTTTTACAACAGGTATTTTCCGGCATCTGAACAACAACGTTATGAGCGTGAGTATGGGTCGATATGTCAGCTGGATCGAGAGAATTCTGGGGAGTACATGGAGAGGTTCACTAGATTGGCTAGTTTTGTTGGAGCTACTGCTGGAGATGCCCAGAGGCAAGCTAGACATTTCAAGTGGGGGTTAAAGAAGTGGGTTTTGGACCGGATCGTTAATACGGAATTACAAAAAATAAAAGATTATACGAATGCGCAGGTTGCGGCTGCCGCCCGTAACATTGAGTTATTGCATGAGAGTGGAAATTCGAATAAGCGGGATAGAGATGGTAATCGGATTCAGAACAGGGGACAGGGCCAACAGGAGAACAAGGGTCGTTATGACCAGGGTCAGCATGAGTATAGGGGTCGTCAGGACCAGAGTGTTGAGCATCGGGGTCGTCAGGATCGGGGTTATGATTCGAAACGACAGGATTTTCGGGGTCAGGATCAGAGGTTTACTGGTAGGAATGGGAATGACCGCCAGGGTCAGGGTAACTACAACCAGCGCCAGCACAGGGGTCAGTCAACTCGGGATTTTAACCAGGGTCATGCTTCAGGTTCTGCAGGTCAGAGGAGGTCTACTGAGACTTTGCCTCCTCCACCTCTTTGTACTACCTGTGGAAAGCCTCATCCGGGTGTTTGTTATAAGGCTACTGGGGGATGTTTTACTTGCGGGTCTACTCAACATAAGGTGAAGGATTGTCCCCAAGGGAAGCAGAAGCAGAGTATGCCAGCGGATTTTGCTAGACTACCTCCTACTACAGGACGGGTTTATGCTACGACTCGTGATCAGGCGGCCAAGACTTCAGGTACTATTACCGGTATTCTCTACATTGATGATCGTACTGTCTTCGTTTTATTTGATACTGGGGCTACACATTCTATTATATCTACCACTTTTGCTAAGAAACTTAATATGACTCCTACACCATTAATTGAACGTGTAATCATTTCAACCCCAATGAAGAACCATATGCTTATTGACCATGAATATGTTAACTGCCCTCTACGTTTTGATGATCGTATTCGTCCTGCGAATTTGCTTCCTATCCATATGTTCGACTTTGATGTGATTCTTGGCATGGATTGGTTGGCTTCTCATCGAGCTACCATTGACTGCTATGCTAGGACTGTGATCTTTGGTAACGTTCGCCAACCTGAATTTGTTTATCATGGTTCCTCACCGCTTAAGTCCGTTAAGCTCATCTCTGCTATGAAGGCACGTACCTTGATTTCTCATGGGTGCCAAGGTTTTCTGGCTTCTGTAACATCCGAGAATTTTTCGAATTCTGAATGACGATTATAACCTTTGACTTTTCGGGTCTGACTTGACTTATAAGAACGATCATCTAAATCACGTATTCATAACTCGGACTCTAAAGCAATTTTATGTAAAACGACATTCCTGACAACTTTTTAGTTGTGACCGAGACCCGAAAACAGTCAGAAGGTGACTGAAATGCCCTCGCAAGATTTAGAAACGAGAAAATAATTAAATTATATCTAATTTACACTTTTTTTATTAAATAAAAATATTTAATAAATTAGTCATCATTTTATTCGAAAACGTTTGTTGAAGACGCGAATATTCGAGTTAAAATCCATTCTATTGCGAACGAGACGTAACCGGTTCACAAAACGAATAACAGATATTTTATTTAATGTTATAATAATATTTATGAAATACTATCAAGTAAATACTCATTTTTATCGGAAAAATGATTTGGAAAACAATGGCTAAAGTTTCAAGAGTTGAATCATCCGTTAAGTTGCTCAAGCGAGCCCCGAACCACTTCTATAAAAACTATATTAAAAATGTTACAAAATGAACCCTAGACTATGGGAGACTTTTCACTTCCTTTTATATATATATAAAATCTTGTATCTCATTTCATTTTTATAAATCATTTCCATCTCTTATACACACACACACACACACACTCTCATATATCTCTCTCTCCTTCTCCACCAACCGCCGGCCACAGTCACCACCGCCGGAAAAGTTTTCCGGCGAGCTTTTCCGGCCAACACCAAAAATCCTCCCCATCTCCCGATGTACTCGATCCCCACTACCACTCGCGGCCACGCGCCATTTTTCCCCTCCTCCTCTCCAACAGCCGCAACCCATCACCACCATAACATCACAACCATCTCAATCTCCTCGTCGCTATCTCCATAAGGGTGCGTTCGGTATGGTTCGTAACACCCAAAAAGGGTGCGTGGTTTATTTTGTCAGCAGCAAAGAGAGTGCGTCTGGTTTGTAAGATAACACCACGAGGGTGTTTATTGTCGGTGGTCATAAGCCCCAAGAAGGGTGCGGTTGGTTTGTGTACACGCACCACAAGTGCGTTTGGTTTCGGGTGGAAAGCCATAAGAGGGTGCGTTTGATTTTGCTAAGCACCAAGGGGTACGAGTGGTTTGTTATAGCAACCAAAAAGAGGTGTTTGGTTTTGTTATACCGCCAAGGGCGCGTCCGGTTTTGTTCACAGTCACCAAAGGGGTGCGTTGGGTTTTATAACCCAATTAGTGAGCGTTGGTTTGCGGGTTTCTCAGCCGAAGAGGGTGCGGTTTGGTTTGTAGTTTTATTAATAACGAAAAGGGTGCGTTTAGTTTATCTGTCACCCCAGCCAAGGGTGCGTCTGGTTTGTGAGTCACCCACGAGGGTGCGTATGTATGATTTTGCACGAGTTAGGGTGCGTTGGTTGGAGCCCCGCACAAGGGTGCGTTCGGTGTGGGTTTTGCACCGCAAGGGTGCGGTTGGTTTCAATCTTGGCAACCATAGGGGCGTTTGTTTGTTTATTTCAGCCACTAGGGTGCGTGTCAGCAGCTATGAGGGTTTGTTTTTGGGTTATTAACAAAAGTAGGGTGCGTTGTTTCGGTGTAAAACACCACGAGGGGGTGTTGGTTTCGATGGAAAGACCACCACATCAGGGTGCGTTTGTATCTGTGGGGTGCACCAGCGAAGGGTGCGTTTGGGTTGGATTCGGGTCAGCCACCACACGAGGGTGCGTTTGGTTTAGGTTATAGCAGCAAGGGAGTGTTTGTTCCGGGTTATAAATAGTACGAAGGGTGCGTTTGGGTTTTCTTATTATTCAGGGGTGTTTGTTGTAGGCTGTCAACCACCCACAAGGGTGCGTTTGTTCGGGTTGACAGCCGGGGAAGGTTTTGGTTGTGGTTTAACAGCCGCTAGGGTGCGTTTGTCTAGGCTGCCAACCACCCACGAGGGTGCGTTTTGGCTTCTGCCACCAGCTAAGGGCTGCGTTGGGTTGTGTAGCAGCCACCCAACGAGGGTGTACTTGGGTTCGACATAGATTTGGGTACGTTTGACTGTTAAACAGCCATGGGATGCGTTTGACTTTGTTCATAAGCACCAAGGTGCGTTTGGTCTTAGGAAGCGCCAACAAGGGTGTGTTTGTTTTGGCTGGTAACACCCAACAGGGTGCTTTTGGCATAAGAAAACACCCAACAGGGGTGTTTGGATCAACAGAAACCACCAAAAGGGGGCGTTTGGTTGTGCAGAAAAACCAATAATGGTGCGTTTGGGTTAGCAGCAGCTTAGGGGGTGTTTGGTTTGCTGAATAACACCCAAGGGGTGTGTTTGGTTTGGCAGGAAACGCAAACATGGGTGTTTGGGACAGCAGGGGCGTTTGGTTCGCGGGTCAGCACCACAGCGGGTGCGTTTGGTTTTGGCAGCAGCACCGAGTGGGTGCGTTTGGTTTGTGGTAAACGCCAACACAAGGGTGTTTGGTTGTGGTTTTGAAAGCCCACATAGGGCGTGTTTCGTTCATCGCTTAAAAGGGTGTTTGACTTTATTTATTTCATTTAGTACTTAAATGTTGTCTAGATAAAGTTTGGAGGATCGTGTATTTCTGAAGGTTCCGCATTCCGTAATGAGTAAACGATTATGGGATCAAGGGCAAGCTCCAGTCCTCATTCCATTGGTCCCGTTTTGAGATTTTGGAACGTATTGGAGAGGTTTCAGATCGTTGGGCGCTTCCCTCCGCAGTTTATCGCACGTTCACGATGTCTTTCATGAATCTCTTTTGAGGGGATACCATTATCAACCATGCATGTCCGGCATCTTAAATCCTTTTTAGATCCAAATTCAACCTGATAGTCTTTGTCCAGAACCTGATATCCATTATGGATCGTCCAAGAGAGATTCATTAGAAACAAAGTTATTCTTTTTGTTGTGAAGATTCTTTGGGAAGAATCACCCAGAGCGTGAAGCTACTGGGAGACCGAAGAGTCATGCGAGCTAGTTTATCCTCCATTTCTTTGTCTATTCGTTATGTTTTCGTTTTCAGTTCTCATTTCGTTTCCATTCCTGTTCATTTCAAATTTTCGAGGACCGAAAAAACAAAATTTAAGAGGGGAAGAAGTTATGTAAAACCAAAAATCTCAACAAGTGTAAAAATAAAACAAAAAACCACCAAATGCAAGAAAATAACATAAAATCGACGAATAAATTCTTTAATTCTAGAAATTATAAAAATAACAACATATGACAATAATGAAAATTTAATGTAATATTAAATACCTTATATTATATAAGAAAAATAATTAATAATTATGTATATAAAGAGTTTATGCCGAAATTAAGTGTATTTAATTATGTATTTATTACAAATTAAAGTAAATTAAATATGGATAGTTACAAAATAAATATTGGCAAGTTACAAAATCTGATTTAATCACTTTAAAAGCCCATAAATTCGGCCATAATACCCATTATATTTCTTTTATGATTTTATTTTGTTAAAACCTAAAAACAAAACATAACCGAAACCCTAAAATCAAAAGAGGCGGCACCAAAGTTTTCCAAGGGCAAGCACGATATTTTATAAGGTTTTTTTGGAGATTCAAGGATTGTGAGAAAAATATTGGAAAGATTGTAGAGTGCTTGGTTCGATTGTGGTAATTGTTTTGGTTCGAATAACACGACCGAATAGCATAAATTCATAAAATCATCAAGAATCATCGAAGGTATTTTTTTATCTCATTTTTCATCATATTAATTCGTTCCTATCTATTCTTAAAAAAAAATAATCATGCATTTGTTTTTATATAGATTTTATTAAATTTAAAAAACATGTTCGAAAACCCTAATTTATAGTCTAAATTTATGAAATCCGGCCCAAATAATATTTGTAAAAATTGATTTTATATTTTTCTAAGGTTTTTTATACCACATATGACTCAGATAAATTGTTGTAAAATTTAGGAAAGATTCGAAATAATTATTTAGGATTTAATTATGTTTGCCGATTTGCGAAATAAGGGAAAAAGGGAAAAAATGTTAAAATTGAATTAGGGTTAAGGGGTGTTATTGCTATTTTTCCAGGTGAATCAATGCTAATGATGGGAAAATAATTGTGTTTGTGATTGAGAAAAATAAATTAGGGTTTTGTGGATTTAATTGATTAGCCGATTTGAATATTTAAAGTATAAGGGGGTGATTTGTGATTTCTGAAACTATGAGGTCTATTTTAAAACATGATTATATTAGAAATTCTGTAAAATAAGTTGGGGGGGTATAAAATGCATATTGATATTATTTTGGATTTAAAATGGTAATTACATATAATAAGTAATTAGAAAGTATTAAATAAAAAGAGGGACTGAAATTGTAAATAAAGAAAAGTATCAGGTTTGGTTAGTATTTAATGTAATAAAGTTATGATTTTTGTCATAATTTGAATCTATAAGGTCTAGCTTTGTAATTATGGATAATTAATGATATTGTTATAAATAATAAATAAACAAAAAGTGCTAAATATGTAAATGAATAAATTAATGGATGACTTGTAAAATAAGAAAATGGAAGGTATAATCAGATAAAATTGTGAAACTTTGATATTACAAACTTTTAACTTTGAAAATTGTTGATTTTGCATATTAAACCCTAAAATATGGAAAGTTGGTCCATATTTAAACCCTAAACTTGTAAGAGCGACATGTTTAATCCTAAACTATTCAAAATACTTAATAGAATCTCAAATGATGAATATTACTAATTTTGGAAACTTACTAAAAATGGAAAGTTACTAAAAATGGAAAGTTACTAAAAATGGAAAGTTACTAAAAATGGAAAGTTACTAAAAATAGAAAGTATAACTTAAATGAATGGTTTGTAATTCGAATTCATCATTTCTTTAGGTTCGGTCAAGAGGGAGTGATTTTGATATTCCTGTGGTGTTTTTCTTAGTATTGCTTTGCTTCGAAATAAGGTACAGATATCCTGACCTTATCGTTAAGGTTTTTCTCAATGTGCCTATTCCTCCTCATATCTTGTTACTTATGTGAATTGCTAACATTTGTCTCTTTATCCTTTTATCTTGGCTCTCTTAATATGATCTGTTAATTATGTTCTACTTTAACCCTGCTATGCTACCTTTGATATTTGAAACCTTTGACATTTTGAAAACAACCTTTTGCTATGATCCCTTAAAATGAACTTTGATATACTTTACTTTTAACCCTTTCAGTTTGAGAGACCAATCCTCGTATTTGTTTCCTAGCCATGAAGGTAACATGGCCGTGTCATTGATGCACCTTTGGCATGACTCATGTGTGAGTGAGTGATTTCTCACGCCGTCCCCCATTTGATATTATATGCGCATTATGAAGATTATTATTTGTTTAAGGGGCGTATGGATGCATCCTATATTTGTTTTTGTATCGATGGATTATATGACATTATGATATTTGTATATTTTGTGACTGATGATAGGGTGCATTCCACGTCTTATTCCAAAAATTTGACTCGATGACCTCCATGGTAACCAATGGTATGATTTGTTTGGCTTGGTAATTGGACTTGATTTCGATTTTTCGATTCATCTTCCTACACTATGATTGTACTTCTGATTTGTTCTTACCTTACATTTTGTAATTCCTATTGATCATGCTTGTTAATATCCTTTGTACCTTTTATAATCGTATCCCTTAGATTTCTTCTGTTATTTTTTTGCATTCGATTATATATAATTGATCACATGGCTTTGTAAGCTCCAGCCGCACCTTTCTTTCTGCGTTAGGTATCGAAGCTAAGAGCACTGGGGGTTTGCATCGTATATGATTGCTAGTGTGGACTTACCCTAGAGATCTAGTTTTCGATATATGATTTGTTGCTATTTCAAGACATTCGTTATTTCAGTTAAATCGTTTTGGATATGTCGTCCTTTAAGAACTTATTTACCCTTAAGTCATGTTGAACTTATTTCCTTTAGGATATTTTTTTAAAGACTTCCGCTGTTTATGCTTGAGTTATGATTATAAATGCTTTTTGAATGATCAACCATTATTATGTAATACTTTCTACCCTTTTGGTCGGGCGTTACACTGACCTTGGTTCCATATGCTCAGATAAAAATGTAGAACTTTGGGATAAGTACTGATTCTTCTCCATTCAAATATATCCCGCCTATTCCCTATCATTTACTAGACATTTGTTTAAGTCTTCAGTCCTTCCCAATATGTGATGAGATCCGAAAAGGGTCCAGGAGATCAACATGCCACAACTCACAGCACCCATTACCTTCAACAGTTGTTTATGGACTACATACACAAAGTACCTCCAATAGTGAAAGGAGACTCTTACTTCTGAAACACAGGAACAACCACTTAGAAGGAAACTCCCGTGAATACTGTTCATTATCAGAGACTAGAGTATAGTTTAAGGAAATCAAACCATTCGGATTATTTTATATACCAATCTTAAGATGAAGATCATTGTGCACTAAATTTATTTGTTTCAACACAAAAGGTGATGCTGAAATATAAATGATAAAAACGCAAAAACCAAACTGAAATGATAATAAACCGAAAAAACCAAACCTTCAAAAACCGAACGGTTACGGTTTTTTGGTTTTATAAATAAACCGAATATTTCGGTTTGGTTTCGATTTTACCCAAAAACCAAACTAAACCGAACCATACACACCCCTGCTTGCTATAAAGTATTATTTCAAATATATATTTATTTTTAATAGCTAAATATAATATATATTTATTAAAAAAATAAAATTAACTACATTTAAAAAAATGATTAATTGTCTTAAATTTGACTACGAGTCATTCATACTCACATTAGGCTTTAATAATTTGAATTTTAAGTATAAATTAAAAAATAATAAATTATTAAGTTAATTTAGTACTCCCTCAGTCTCATATTAAATGTTCACTTTGACTTTTTGAAGTCTTTTTTTCCAACTTTGACCGTGAATATTTTTGTTGGTGTTATATAATACTTGATGTAAAATATATGAATGGATTGGGTTTTAAATGTTTTTTTCATTGGTATGGCTTTCATAAAGTATCACATAACACAAACAAATATATTTAAGGTCAAAGTTGGAAAAAATAAGACTTTAAAAGTCAAAAGTGGACATTTAATATGGGACGAATGGAGTACTATACAAAGAGTTGTGGCAATTGCGATTTACAAAGTTCGAGGCACTATTATGCTCTTTTAAAAATTCAAGGTATTAGTGGTCGTTTATTTAGTGAATTTTGTAACATTTCTCAATTTCAGGTCATTTTACAACTCCTAATATTCATCACTATTTATTTTGGTCTGATACGTGTTTACTTTTAAATTGACTTTTAAGCTAAATCGCGTAGACTAGAAATAATCATTTAATGTAAACGGTCATCAAATAAATTAAGGTTTACATCAACAAAGTAATAAATAATTATTAAGAAAATAATTATTAACTTTGCGTATTTTATTTTTGTTGGTCACGTAAAAGGTTTACGTTTCCCAATAAAATACATTTGGACACACTCCGAAAATACCTAGACTTACCTAGACTCAAACCAATCCCACAATTAAATCCTTTAAAACCACAAATTTGATAAATTCTTTGTATTACAAACCATTTAGGCCGAATTTGAGTTAAAAACCCACAAACCATTAGTCCTTGGTGATTTGCTAGCTAACAAAAACTCTTATCCTTAAAAAGTACTAGTACATCCTTGTTTAATTAATACTTTTCCTTAAATGTTTCCTAACTAGCCAATTACCCGAAAAATGGTTTAATACCCATATTTCTCCTTATTTCCTTTGTGCCGCGGCTAAGCATGATCAAACACACAAAATCCTTAAGATTTCAAGTATCTAGCAAATCTTGTACAACATTTGAGTAATTAAAACTTGTACTTAAGTGGTTTATCAAGAAACCATGGGAGATTAACTAGGAACCCTCTAAACCGCCCCCATATGGTTCGTTTCTCTGAGCTAAGTGGGGACCAAGAGGGACTAACTAGCTAATGTGCCTATAAATACATACTTACAAACTCTTTCTCAAAGCTAGACTCTCTACATTACTCTTTATTTTGTTCGGCTCATAATAACTAAACCATATACGAACCCATGTTTGCTTCTAAGGATTCAAGATACATTTAAGATCGATTATAAGGATATCAAGAGGAATCACGAGCTAAGAAATTGGGTAACAAGCTCATTAAAAGCTTGAGTATTATAACACGTTTGGGTGTAAACATCTCGTTGTACTTCCAAAAATCCACAACCAAGGACAGGACCTTTATAAGTCCCTCGAAATATAACCATTCCGTGTCATATTTTCATTCGTCATTTTGTCTAGTTTACCATGTCACGTCAATTTCGATGGGAAAACAAAACGTGAGCGTGAACCATGTATGGTTCGACCCATGCATGTTTCACAACACCTATATTAAGCATATAATATCCATTGTGTGTGCTAACTATTAATGAAACATAAACACGATTAAATATCAAGCTAAGGATTTAAAACGTTCATATAAACCCTACGAATGAGAACCGAAGTGTGTTCATACTTGTTTTTGGTTAAAAAACACAAATCATATACATAAACATTCGATGTAAACGAAACCATTTGGCTTGGGAACGCATATGATAGCTTATTTAGCGAATGCATGTGAGTAATAACGATAAATAAACGTTAACTAGTGCTAAACGAGATTCTTAAAACCCTAGAATCAAAGCTAGTGAACCAAGGGAGTGAGTTCGGGTCATATTGGGCCCAACAGCCCACTAAGAGGCCCAACAGGCCACGACCCATGAGCCTACGACTTATAAATAAGCTCTACGAGCTTATTAAGGGACTAGGGGTGCTTATTAGTTTCACACAAACCCTAAACTACCTTAGGAAAGCAAGCCAAACCCTTAATGGGCTCATTAGCCCACCTGATAAGCGAGTCCACCGCAAGCCATAAGCTCACAATAAGCTTAAAATAGCTTATTGGTGAACTTATAAGGTTTTGTTGGGGTTAATGGACCTATTATAACACTAATGGACCCTAAATGAATGAGCCAAAAAGCTTAAAGGGTTATTCGGGTTCCTATTGGGCCCAAGAAGCCCAATAGCGAGCTTATTAGCTTATTGGATAAGCTAACCAAGCAAACAGACCTTAATAATCAGTGCTTAAATAAGTCTAAGAAATGAAGTTAAAAATGCTATGGAAACCTGTTAAAAGTATTTTCGGAGTTTGAGTTATATTGGCTCACTAGCCCAATAAGCTCCAATAAGCTCTCCTGAGCTTATTTTCAGCTTAAACAAACTTAAATAGGCTTAATGAGAACTTAAGTGCCTTTGAAATCTTAATTGGACCCTTGGATAACTTATTGGACCTTAACGGGCCCAATAAGGCCCAATAAGCTCAATAAGCCAAAATAAGCTCGTCCGAGCTTATTTATAGGCTGACCACAGCTTATTTGACTTATTGGAACTTAACGAAACATAATGCCACTGGTTAGAACTTAATTGGAGTTGAAATGCGATTTTTACAAGTTAAGGGACTAAAAGTGTCAATTTGTAAACTATAGGGTCAAAACTGTCAATGACTGATTTTAAAAGTATAGGGACTGTTTTTGTCATTCCTGGAACTTAAGGGACTGTTTCAAACATTAAAGGACCTAAAGTGCAACTTTGTAAAGTTAGAGGACTAAAAGTGTAATTTTGGAAACTTAAGGGTTTAAAATGTAAATATTGTATATTTCATAAACCTAGGGGCTGTTTTGTAATTATAAGAAACTTAAGGGTATTTTTGTCAACGAAAAAGTACTTTTTATAAACACTTAACGAATCGGATGAGTTATAATATATTCAGATATTATTTAGTCGGATTCGAACAACGGCTTTAATAAATATGAATAATATTAACAACGCTTATAATTACGTTTCCAAGAGCCATCACATAAATACAAATACATAGACATGCCGCGCAACACCACACAAGTGATATAAAGTATATATAAACTAGCAATTATTATAGTTTTAATACATTTGAGTCTTTAGCCTAAACTTGTGGACTAAGACTGGCCGTATTTACTTAGGTATTTGACGGTGTGATTCATACTTGGATATATATATATATTATCATTTTCAGAGGACTATTCACTAAGGTGAGTTCATAGCCCCATGTTTTACAATTATTTAAATGATTTACATTGTTGGGGTGAGAACATGCTTTGTTTTAATACAAATAGGAAAGGCAAGAGTACATTTTACCCCAGGAATACGTGTTTTGCCTAAGTAGCAATAACCCACTGAGCCCTTTTATCATGAACTGTAAATCACTATTTTTGTGAGCGCTAATGTAATAAATATATCTAATTTGGGATTTGACATCCCCGTTTGGGTGAGTATCTGCTCACATGTGTGCCCGGGTTGCCTGACAACAAACGTAAATAACCAATGTTGGAATGGGATATTGAGGGTTAAACAACAATCACAACACTGGCATTTATTGGCAATTTATTGGCATTCATACATGCGAGCTCAGTGTCATTAGCTTGAGGAAAAACCGTAATTACCTTTTTGTGGATGTTTGCACCTTGTTGCTTAATCCATACACTTGGAAATCTAGCGATCCTATATTGATTACATAAAAACTATGAATTCACCAACATTGTGTTGACGTTTTAAAGCCAAGTTGTTTTCCTCCAGGTCAATAAGGCACGAGGTGCAGTGATACATTGGAAGTCAATAATTGAAGAGTCATATTAAAGATTTGGGGTCTTATTACATCTTAGGGACAATTGTTATAAACCGAAACCTTTATTTATACTGTTGAATAATTTGAAGCCATGAGCTTATGTAACAAACAAGTATTTTGTTAATCCAATGTATCTTTTTCAAACGACAAACAAACGTTAAGTTTTCGTTCTCATCATCTTGTGCTATTGATCGTGAAGTAACGCCCTCAGAATTAATATATTCACATTCCACACGCGACCCAGATCCTAGGGGGGGTTACAGTATTGGAGTATCATAGCCAAATGTTATAGAGAACCAGGTCAAAAGTTTTTGTCTGGACTATAACCATTTTCAAACACTGTTTTCACAAATGGGATTTGCACAGGACATACATACATTACTTGTTTGCATCCAGGATATATGCTTACATGACATGCATTGTTTTAGCATTATTAGTTACTAAGTGTTTACATGATTGATTGATATACGTGTATATAAATTATATTACATATATTACTATAAGACTCTTATAAGTAAAACTTATAGACGTAACATGCAGATCTCTCTTATAATTAATACTTATATAAGTTATTTTTGCTTTTTGCAGTAGTTATGTCTTTTGCATCATCTGCGGTTACCTACACTTCCGTCTATACCGATTCTGAACCAGGCAGAGTCTTTTGGGGAGCCGATGAGGAGATATCTGATGGAGGCATTCCGCGAGTCATCGTATTAGGATACGATGGACTCCCTATATAGCCAGTAGCCCTACCATTACCAGATTACATACCAGGCCCAGAGGATCCACAGACCCTACCAGTACCATAGGACGAGGATGAGCGTGAGCCTATGTTCGTACAGGCACATGATCCTGACTACGTGCCAGAGCCTATATACCCTGAGTATATACCATTAGAGGATGAGCATGAGTTTCCAGCTGAGGAGCAGCCATTACCTCATGTTGATTCACCTACTGCTGAGTCACCTGGATATGTTACTGAGTCGGATCCCGAGGAGGATCCAGAGGAGTACGAGAATGATGAGACAGAGGATGGTCCGGTCGACTGGGGATGACGTTGATGGTGAGGATGAGGATGATGATGATGGCGATTCATCTGGGGATGACGCTGATGGTGAGGATGAGGATGATGAGGATGAGGAGGAGGAGGATGAGCACTTAGCTCCGGCCAACTCTGCTATTGTTGTACCTGTTGATGAGCCTGTTTTCTCACCAGAGGGAACAAAGCCTGTTATACCACCACCCTCCACTGACATTACTATTGGGGCTAGGATTACCGTCCGGCCTCAGAAATTAATATATAAAAAAAAAAAAAAAAAATAAACATTAAAAAAAAAAACATATAATAATAAAATGAAAAATAAAATAAGAAAAAGACATATAATAAAATAAAAAAAATAAAATGGTAAAATT
This sequence comes from Tanacetum coccineum, assembly GCA_026074375.1. NCBI lineage: Eukaryota > Viridiplantae > Streptophyta > Magnoliopsida > Asterales > Asteraceae > Tanacetum > Tanacetum coccineum. The sequence goes on along the minus strand of BQNB010037807.1, from coordinate 9,213 downwards.
AATCTACATAATAAAAAATAAAAAATAAAATGAAAAAAAAAATATCAAAAAAAAAACTATAAATATAAGATAAAAAAGAAAAAAATAAAAATCCTCCCAGGACGCAAAACCATCTACCGCTAACAAGCAACTAACCCACCCACCCACCAACACCCCCCCCACCCCCCCAACCCCATCACCCCCACTCACATTCCCCAAACCGCAACCCCACGCCCCAAAACACAACCTCACCCAACCAACACCATCCCACCCACAACCACCACACACTGCCTCCTCCTCACTACAACAACCAAAACCCCGCTCCACTCCAAACTCCCCCACCCCTACCCCCCCACCCTGCACTCCCCTTCCCAAACCCCCCTACCCCCTCCCCCCTAAACTAATACCACCCCCCTCCGCCCCCCCGACCCCCCCCACCCAACTACCAACACACCCAACCCAACATATCCCCCCCCACCCTCCGACCCCACAATTCACCTCCACCGACAACCGATCACTTCACGCACAAATCACCACACTCACTCAAACACACCCCACTACCCCAGCAACCCCCCTCAGCACCAAACCCCCCCCCACCTACCCCCCCTAAATGATCACCGCCAGACAATACTCACACCACGCCAAACACCCCCCTAGAGCCCCCACAACTCCACTTAAACGCCTCCCCCAATCACTCGTCCCAACCCCACAACACACCCCCCACGCCCACCCCCCACCATAACCACAACCACACCCCCCCCAACCCCCCCTCACGACTCACAAGATCACCCCACCCCCCACTCCAATAGAACCACACAATCAAACTCCCACACCCCTCCCCCCCCTGTTGTACCCTCGTACCGAACGCCTCCCCCCCCAACCGAAACCCCCAAGCCCCACCATCCACCACACAACAACAAACCAGCCGTCCCCAACCACCTACTACACAACCCCCCAACCTTTCCCCCCCCCCCCACCAAACTGAAGTCTCTCAACACCTGCCATCTACCCCTCCATTAATCGCCGCCCACCGCTCAAACAACTCACCCTCCCCCTCACCCCCCACCACCGCCCCCAAAAAAAAAACCACACAACACACCCCACACCCAGCTACAACACGAACACCCCCCCCCCAACGACGTCACCCCGCACCACCAACACCTCCCAACACCCCCCATACGCACCTCACCCACGACCCGCCTCACCCCTCCACCCGCTCCCGCCCAACGCCCCACCCTCCCCCACCACCCACCCCCCCGCCCCCCTACCATACACACCCCCCACCCACCATCCCCCTCCGACCCCACGCTCCCACAGCACACCCAACCCCCCGTACCCCGCCCACCTGCGCCCTAACCACCTACTGCCCAACTCCAGCCCAAGCCCTCACCCCCAATCCCCACCCTACACCCCACCCCACCCAGACTAAACTAACCCACCAACCCCCACCACCCCCTCCTTCCCCACAACCAACCCCAAACTACCCCAACCACCCGCCCCCAACCCCCTCCCCACCCCCCACCCCCACACCATACTTTCTAACCCGCTCCTACAGCATAAACCACTCCCCAACCACACCCCACCACACTTCACCGCACAATCCTCCCCCAACCCCCCTCCATCCCCCACCACGCCCCCCAACCACACCCCCCCCACGAACCAACATCCACCATCCACCCCACAACCCACCAAACCCCCGACCACCAACCAACCCCCCATCCTACCGCCCCCACTCTACCAAACCCCACCGCACAACACTTACCCCTCGCCCTCTACCCCCGCGTCCCAACCATAACCAACGCCCCCAAACACCACCCCACCCGCCCACCTCTCCACACCCACCCCCCCCCCCCCACAGCCCCCCCCCACCCCGCACCAACCCCACTAACCCACCACTCCGCCCCCCGCTACCCCCCTCAAACCCCAATCACCCCATTTAAAACTTCCAAATCCTAAAATATTCCCCACCCCCAACACCTAGAAAACACCCATCAATACAACCATTTCCTGCCATGCACCAACCCATTTATCTTAATCGACCCAAACCTCAAACGTACCAATAACTTCAACCACTACAAATCAAACCCCAAAAATAGAAGAGTGAAGCTAATTTGCCAAAGCACACATATGCCAAATCACCGACCAAACCCAACCCATATCTCGGGAAAGTCGTAAAAGGCAACGAAAAAATGTACCTTTACCAACTAAAGACCAAAACCAGAACATCATACACACGCAAAACACACCACCTCCGCAAAACACACAAATACAATGTATTTTTGGTATGTTTTTGGTCTTTTAAGCACGTTTTCCTAGGTAAATGGTATGTGTAATTAAACACATACCACTGACGTACTCCATTAACTGTCTGTACCTTGGTAGTTGCCTAAAATTATTCAATACAAGATGTGTAGATGATTGGATTAACTGTTAAAGCATAATGAACAGAACTGGCTTTCAGGAAATCAATTATCTCTGTAAACCCATCACTTTCTACATGTTTTTTCAAGAACGCGACCTCATTGTGCGTTTCAGCAAACTTAGGGCTTGACATAATGATGATTTTGATGATCAAAAAAGAAAATTGAGTTAGGGTTTATGGTTAGAGAGTGTTTAAATGATTGAAATCGAATAAAGAAGTAAATGAATCCCTTAATCGAAGTATTTATAAAATCACCCTCAGCAGCAGGAACTTGAACTGCCAGCATTAACATATGCTTAACAACATAAACAAATACGGGCAACACTAATTTTAAGCCTAACAGCATTAACTTAAGCTTAGCAGCATTAAGTTGAAGCTGAGCAGCATTAAGAATAAGACACCAGTAATCACCCAAATATCATTCCAAAAAGCAACTTTCATCATCAAATTTGATTCACACAAGCTCTCTTTTTGTTTTTATGCTTACATTATCTCTTAATTCTTTTTGCTCACATAATCACTCATTTCTGTTTTTATGCACACATCGCTCTTTCTATTTTTAAGCTCACATAATCTCTCATTTCTTTTGGCTTACCAAAACACTCTTTCTGTTTTTATATGACTGTTGTGTACAAAATTCCATCAATTCCAATAGTTTCATACAGTCCTCCCCACTTCCAAGTGTGTAACCTATTGAGAGAGGTGGATCATTGGACTGTTTAGATGTAATCTCAAACCTAGTTTGAGCACCTACATCTCCCAATATGGTATCTTGTCGCATAGGACCACTATCTGAACCAATTCTCTAAGGAGTTGATCCATTAAGTGTTGCCATGGATTGGGTCTTATTTGATGTTGCCACTGTCCTACTTTGCTTCTAAGCTAGAAGTAGTAGTGGCAGCCCTTTCCATTCTGTCACCCAACTCATTATGGACAGCCTCATCGCCAACCTTTGTCAGGGGGACCACTAGACTGAGGTATCTTGGTGTCCCGACCTCTTTTGACATGCCTAGATGTTTTTGATTCTTTTTAACATACTTTTGATATAATATATCCTTTCATACATGCTTTTGGTTGTATTAAGAAGTAGCCTCCCCTCAAACAATGCTTCAAGAGATAAGAATTTGGTCAACAGTTGTAACTTTGGCGCCCATGTCATCTCAACAGCATTAAATATTGCCTAGCAGTAGTAATTTTTTGCCTAGCAGTATTAACAAAAGTCTAACAGTATTAACTCTGTCTTTAATAATTATACAACAACATGCCTCTATTCATCACAAGCACACTAGAAATGACTAGATAGACATGTGAGAATTCATGAGGATCCCTATTTATGCATAACCCATGAATAAAAGTTAAAAAATGTGAACCAAGATCATTAACTTTCTCTCAACCATTACTTTAAAGGTGAAACATTCAACATCAGGTATTCAATATGCTTTACCTGCAGATGTTAGTCCATAGCCATAAATACAAAATCCAAAGTATTTTCTTCTTGACAACATTAAGTATGACTAATAGTTTTAACAAGCAGTCTTAAGTATAACTAACAGTTTTAATTATACTTAGTAGTACTAATTGATAAGTCTAACAGTATTAATCCTTTACAAAACTTTTACAAAAACATAAAGAGATATAGACATTTAAGGATTAAGCATTCCAATACTTGAGACCAAGTACTGAAATCTTCCTGCATCAAAACCTTTTGTAAGAAGATCTGCAACATTATAATAAGTATGAATTTTAACCATTTGTATTAACTTTTTAGCATTGCAATCTCTTATAAAATGATGCCTAATCTCTATATGTTTTGTTTTAGAATGTTGAACAAGATTTTCAATAATGTAGATAGTATTGTTATTGTCAATATTAATGACAGTATTCATGAAATTGTACCTATAATCCAGCAATTGGTTTTGAATCCAGAGTACTTGTCCACAACAACTAGTAGCATCCACATATTCAGCTTCAGTTGTAGAAGTGGCAACCACAGTTTGCTTCTTACACTGCCAAGATATCAACCTACTTCCCAAAAATTGACAACCTTCAGTTGTAGACTTCCTATCTTGAGTTGCCCCAGCATAGTCACTATCAGTATAAGCAACCAGTTCAAATGGAGAATCCCTAGAATACCAAAGGCCTAAAGTTGATTTGCCTTTCAAATATCTAAAAATTCTCTTAACTGCTAAGAGATGAGATGTCTTTAGAGTAACTTAAAATCTAGCACATGCACATACTGCAAACATGATATCTGGTCTAGATACTATGAGATACATCAAAGACCCAATCATTAATCTATAGAGATGTACATCAACATCATCAGCATCTCCATCCTTGACCAAAGGCTTTTCCAAATCAACAGGAGTTGAAGCAGACTTCACATCAGAGTAGTTGAATTTCTTCAAAATCTCAGCTACATATTTATCCTGACTGATAAATATTCCATCTTCCTTCTGTTGTACTTGTAATCCTAGAAAGAAAGTAAGTTCTCCCATAGAACTCATCTGAAACTTATCCTTCATTAGCTTCTCAAATCCAGTACATAACTCCTTGTTTGTAGAGCCAAAGATAATGTCATCAACATACACTTGTACAAGCAAAATATCTCCTTTTTGCTTCTTTATAAACAATGTCTGATCTATCTTGCCTCTTTTAAACCTATTTCCCAACAGATAGTTAGCCAAAGTTTCATACCATGCTCTTGGTGCTTGATGCAAACCATAAAGTGCCTTAACCACCTTATAAACTTTGTCTGGATGGTCAGGATCTTTAAATCCTGGTGGTTGAGTAACATAGACTTCTTCCTCAATGGTTCCATATAAGAAAGCACTCTTTACATCCATTTGATATACCAAAAAACCCATAAAAGACCATAGGCCAAAAATAATCTTATGCCTTAATTCTTGCCATTGGAGCAAATGCTTCTTCATAATCAATACCTTCTTCTTGTCTATGACCCTGTGCAACTAACCTTGCTTTGTTCCTAATCACAATTCCCCTTTCATCTTTCTTGTTTCTGAAGACCCATTTTGTTCCAATGGCCTTCTTTCCATTAAGGAGATCCACAAGTATCCAAACCTATTAAAGTTTGAATTACAAAAGTTCTTCCTGCATTGCTTCAAACCAGGATGAATTGGATAGAGCTTTAGTAATGCTTGTTGGTTCAATCTGTGATAGGAAATAAGCATATAAACAAGTATTTAGGGTATCATGTGTTTTCTGTTCATATACATCACTGAGAACCCTTGTTCAAAAGTAGGTTTTGTCATTCTTCTTGTCTGAACGGATGACTTCACATCACCAATCACATTATCAATTGGGTGATCTTTATGAATTCTTGTATTGGGAGTGGTTAGAACTGTATAGGAATTTGTGATGTTCCCCAAATAAACTTCTGGTTCATCTTCATCACTGAAGAACTCAATATGAGTGGCTTCAAGTGTAGGACTAACTCCCAAGGTGAACATGTCTTTAGGGCTATCATGTTTATTAGAAATAGCAGTATTAACTGATGGGCCAACAACATTAAGTATAAGACTACCTGTATTAATATTAGGACTGGCAGTATTAACATGTTGCCCAGCAGCATTAACATCTTTAGTACTGCTATTATTTGCAAACTTTTCTTGTTCAGCATTCTCATTATTTGGACCATCTTCATTTTGCTTTTGAGCATCATCAGCAGTTTTTGGTTCACTATTATCAACATCCTTGGTAGGTGAATCAAAGTATGAAGTATCATTCCAAATTGGTATCACAATGCAATCTTGACTGATTTCTTCTGATGTACCTGCAGAGTCATTAGAAATTGTACCTGCAGTAACTGGTACATAGTTCATAGATTGGGTTAGAGAATCAATATCAAACATCCATTTTGGACCATTCCCTTCTATCATAGGTTTATTCTCTAAAAACCCAATATGCAAGTTTTCTTCTACCCTCCTGGTTCTAGTGTTGTATACCCTAAAAGGTTTACTACTTAAAGAATATCCAACAAAGAAACCTTCATTACTTTTGCCATCAAACTTGCCTAAACTGTCTAAAGTATTAAGAATAGTAACATGACAACCAAATGGTCTCATAAAACATAGAGCTGGTTTAAAACCTCTAAAAAGTTCATAAGGTGTCTTGCTATGAGACTTGACTACTAAGACCCTATTATGTACACAGCAAGCAGTAGAAACTGCTTCAGCCCAAAATGTGGTAGATAACTTAGAGTCAGCTAACATTGTTCTAACAACCTCAATTAGTGTCTTATTCCTCCTCTCAGCTACACCATTTTGCTGAGGAGTCCTAGCTACACTATATTCTCTCTTTATACCTTTTTCTCTACAAAAAGCATCCATAATTTTGTTCTTAAACTCTGTTCCATTATCACTTCTGATTATTTTTACTTTCTTATCCACTAGGTATTTTATTTCTTTGATAAAGTTCTTAAAGATCTCACTGGTTTCATCCTTAGTTGTTAGAAATAAAACCCATGTAAACCTACTATAATCATCAGTGACTACTAAGAAATACTTCCTATGCATTAAGCTACTCACAAAGGTTGGACCAAACAAAACAATATGTAGCATAAACATAGGCTTAGTAATGGGATTCAGAACTTTGGACTTACAAGAAGCTCTGTGTTGCTTCCCCTTAAGACAAGCAACACAGGTTTGGTCATTTTCAAAATGTTTCATAGGCAATCCTCTTACTAGATTATCTTTGACAAGCTTATTTATGTTTTTAAAATTAATATGAACATGTCTTCTATGCCAGAGCATTGATTCATCTAATGTAGCCTTTGCAACAAGACATGTTAAACTCTCTTTAGGAACAATGTTCTTCATATAAAAACTGTACATATTGTCCTTTCTAGGAATTTTAAGAAGCATCTGATTTTCATCAGGCAACTTAAAATTTGGAGATAAGACAAGACATTCAGTGTCAGTAAAAAGGACATAGTTTTTTATCACACATCTGTGAGACACTAAAAAGATTGAATTTTAACTCATTGACAAAGTATACATCTTTAAAATCAAGACTATTAGTTTTAAGTGTTCCTTTACCAGTAATTCTTCCACCATATGCTTCTCCCCCAAATATAACATAACCTCCATCAAATTCCTTGAAATCTAAGAGATAAGCTATGTTCCCAGTCATGTGCCTTGAGCATCCACTATCAACAAATCCTTTATCATCCATTAGTGGCTTGCCCTACACAAAAAAAGGAAATTAGTTCCCTTTGGGGACCCAAGCCATTACTAACTTAGATATGCCTCGTGCATCAATATAGTTATGTTTCTTTAAAGTGATTGATGCACTATCAGGTTTGGTAGGTCTCCAAACCCAACATGTTGAGGTCTTTATAGTATTTGCCTGATTTACCCTAACAGCATTAACAACTGCAGAACTTACAAATAACTTGTACTGATAAAGTACCTAGACTGTATTAACTGCATTATGCCTTCCAGTATAATAGTGTCTCTTTGATTCATGCACATATCTTCTAGTTAATGTTGTTTGCTTATAAAAAGGCCTCTTAGCAGTTGATTGTGCTTGTTTTGAAAAATATGTATTTAATTTAGCACTATGAACTACTGTTTTGAGGTGAGCAGTATTAACTGGCCTAACAGTATTAAGTGGTGTGTGGCCAAGTTGTTCAAACAAAACTACTTGGGAGGACATATTCCTGAGTACCACTAGGGTGTGTGTTTTTGGCATCCTCCCCTTTAAAAATTTTTTTGATTTTTTAATTATTTATAGTACTATGACCTCTTCCTTTGTTGACTTATTGAGAATTAATCTGCAAATGATTTATACTTCAACTTATATAAGCAAGCATTGATTGTGCATCACAAAATCATTTCCTTGTTGTTTGGACTTCTGTCCATTCTAATTCCTCTGATTCCCCCTAGAAGATTGTGATCTATACATTTCTGCATACCTAACTGACTTTTTAACTGTTTTTTCATGATTTTCAAGTTTTGCAAACTCTACCTTTTTATTAATAGGTGAAACAGTTTCTTTATCAACATTAGATGAAGATTCAACAAAGCTATTTTTGTTTTGTGATACTTGTTCTTCTACCAAAGACTCATCAGAATTTTCCTTAGAATTATCTGATTTTTTATCATAAACAACATTAGACTCTTGCTCACTATTCTTAGGACCATAAACTTTGAATTCAGGATCTTTGAATTCATCAAGACCAGAATAAGACAGATCAAGCTTTTTAGGTCTATTATAGATTAAAGGATAAGGTAGAGGAACTGCACTATTGGTTGTACTAAATCAAATCTACATACTTATAGTATTAATCCCGTGAAAATTTCTATCCAAAATACTTCTCAATCAAGAGAAATATAAGGTAAAAATCTCACTAAAGAAAACACAATTTGTATATTTTTATCCGGGAAGTATGGTACTACTCGGGTCGTGTCCCAACGAAATCGTGAATTGAGAATTGGGAAAATTCGGATTCGAGTTAAGATTGATAAAGGATTTTTGAATTAATGATTACACTACAAATGTAATAACACAAATTAAGAACAATTAACTAGCGCGAAATTTAAATGCACAAAACGTAAAAACGCGAGCTAAAATTGAAATTTAAAAACTAAAGCACGACTTTTAACAAATTTGATACCTAAAAATCACAAATTTTAAAAGAAAATTTTAGGAAAAAGAATTGGAATTTTTTATCTATTTTTGAATTTTTTATGAATTTCTAAAGTTTAATGAATTTATCAAAAATAAACTTTTTCTAAAAATTATCACTAAAATTTTGTTTTTATTTTTCAAAAATACTAGATTTAAAAAGAAAA